>QJNV01000079.1:0-193287 GCA_004155935.1 Monosporascus sp. GIB2 | reverse complement strand
CGATGGACCGCGCCGCCGCCTCCGCCGCCTCCGGCCGGCTCCATCGCCGTGCCCGCCCCCGTCCCGAGATGGCGGACGACGAGCGCGCCTGGGCCCTCGCCGCGCTGCGCGAACTCCGGACCGCGAGGGGGCGGTGCGGGATAGCGACGGCGGGGTCGCGGCCGGAATCCGACCTCCTGGAGGCCGTCGACGGCTGGGCCAGCAGGATGGCGCGCGGTGCCACGGGCGCGGACGCCGTGCCGGCGCCCGTCGCGTTCTGGTGGCGCCGCGACTGGTGCTGGGAGGTGCCGGGCCGCGTGCCGCGGGACTGGCGGGACCTGGCGTATCGTCGGTATAGCGGCGAATATGACCTAGTCGGCTAAGGCGGTCCCGGTATTCGTGCCATCGATTGGTCGTCTCGGGAGGTTGGAGGGAAGCCGGCGGGTCTTCGTGGGTATGTGCGTCGTACGCTGGGACGCAGAGTCGCACTATTGCTCATTATCCGTAAGTGTAGTGGCGGTCGTGGTCCGACCTTCGAGTGCTTCGGTAAGCTCCCATCCGGGCCGTGTTAGCTGAGGGAGATGGTATTTCTAGGGTCCGTTCAAGTGGTATAAACTAGCAAGATCGAACCGCATGATATCGGGTGCGGCCACGGATAGTCCATCACGGCCAGGCGGCCGGCTACCCGTATCGACCGCGGTACCCACGGCGCCGCGTACATAGATCGCATGAATCCCTGATTTGTCCTTGGAGACCCCACAATCCTCCGGAGGGGAGCCTGAGACGGCAGGCAACGGTTCTGGCTCGACAGCAAGACCGGATCCTAAACCCTCGGCCTTCAGGGGGCTGCGAACGCGCTTCCGGTCGGTCTTCGTGATTATAACACGTCGCGGTTTGATCATGTCCCGGATTCAACATCAGCACAATTCGAGAAGACGAGGGGGCTATGGACAACCTAAGAATTATGTATACCGTGTAGCTCTGTTGTGCATATCATATCCAGTGGCGGGAGGGTGTTTCGTCTCTTCTCGATATCATATCCAATGTTTATAAATCTAGAATGACTTCCGAGACTACTATCTGCGCAGCCCCGTATTCTGTGTGTAACGCTGGTCTGCTATCCGGCGCTTTGCTCATATTGTCTCAGAGTGTACCGCTCAAAAGACCGCAATCCCGCGTGGCACAGGAATACCAAATCTGAGTTCGACTACTTGTTCAGCGCCCTGGCTGGCGGCACATATGGAGTAGCCCCTCCAGGAGGAGCCTTCACCGACAAACTTGTATGCCACCGCCTTTCGCGTTCCTCCAATATCTTGCTGGCGTCTCGGCAGTCATGGCGATGGTGTTTCTGGATCAGCATACCCATCGATGCAGTGACCTCCTTCGTTGTCGCGTTCCCTCTTTCTGAGCCCCAGCTTGCCCAAAGATCTACGCCTCGCAAAGTGCCTTTTATCTGATCAAGGATTTCGACCCATCAGCACCGTACACTTTGTTCCTGCCATAGTTGCGCACCCCTTGCGCTCCAATGGGGCGGTAACACATACCAATGGAACAGCGGACGGCATCGTCGCGTTGTTTGTCGTGTTCGATATGCTTATCCTTGCAGTCTTCGCGGTCCGGTAGTAGGTAGGGGGCAGTGCCACGGTCCCGCTCCGTATCATCAAGAAGGGGCACCGTCCGGTCTCTCCGCAAGCTCGCCCTCGGTGCGGGGTTCTTCGGCTTTATACATTACGTCCGCATATGATTCCAGGTCGTCCAGGAATGCAAAATGCCGAGTCTACCGATGCTGGTCGCGAACCTAATCGGCACCGCGTTCGCGGCGGACCGTCCTAGCACTCGGTTAGTTCCCGCCGTTTATGACCTTGGCACAGCCCTGACACCGGCGGATCCAATCTGCTAACACTCTTTAATCCTGCTGCTGAGTGGATCGAATATCAGGCCTAGGTAAGTCTGGGTATGGAGCGTCGGATGGCAACAGTCTCTCGTAGCACCCCAGACAGTACTCGACAGCGAGGATGTGTTAACCGCCGCTGCTATCCCGCCGTTCACCCAGGCCCTCGGCGGGCCGTAATTTCTCAGCGTGGCACAGACAGCGTTTTTCAACTAGCTGATACAAGAGCTCGCGGCCGGAACTCCGGATCTGGACCCCGCCATAGTGCTGGGCGGCGGCTTGTCCGATCTGGCAAATCTCGTTCCTAAGAAGCTCGTCCCTGCGATTGTGCAATTGTATAGTAACGGGCTGACGAGTGCGTTTACCGTTGGCACCGTGTAGGTAACGTCTTCTATTATCGGCAGTGCCTTTGTGGAAGAGAACAGCGTCAAAGTTAAGAAGGTCGAGGCGGGCATCGCTGCCTAGCGCAAGGCAATGGGGCTATTATACTGTGTGTTCACGACTGTATCTTTGGTAGAGGTCCTGCACAGTGTATCATCTGTATGGGCGACCCGACAACGATGTGCTTAATAGGGGCAGGGAGGTGGAACTCCCCATTGTGTAAGAACTGAGATCGTAAAGACTATACAACCCCTCTCGCCCCGCACCCCTAATCGCCTTCTGTTATGAGTCTGGTCCCCAAGTTGATACGCCCTGGGCCTATTTCCGTCGAAATAGGCTGATAAATTCATGTTGTTTTAATAGGGCTATTATGTCATCTATTTTTCTTGTATATCGTGCCCTTCCTAATAGGAAAGCAGCTTAATAGGTACGGCCTGTATGTACGGCCCCATTTCAGCATTCGTTACTTATTACCGAGGTATGTATTACCAATCCCCCACTGGGGCATATTCCTCGGCGCCGGGAATAGGGGCACTGCGGGGGGATAAATGGTTTACATACAGAGGAATTACCTTAACCGGCTCCCCGGAAATTATCGAGTTCCACAACCACAACGACGATATAGCATACCCATAATAGCGTCCCTTACATTCTGCCGCGTCGCATCAAGCCGCCTTCAACTTTTTATCAAGGTTCAGCATTTAGTCTAGCTTAGATCAAATCGCCCGAGATGCCGCGCGTTCTGAGCCTCAAGAAAATCGAGGGGAAGCCCGGCGAGGTCTATTATCCGTGAGCTTCCCCCGGCCAAGCCCACTGCCACTCATATACTCTACCTATATACATATGTACCTACCTATATTTTGTTCTCCACACCATGTTCCCAACCCGCGTACATTGGTAAGCCGGCTGACATCCGCCACCGCCGCGATCTATCTAGGCTGCAGCTCAAGGAGACGCCGAAACCGACGCCCGGCCCGGGCGAGGTGCTCGTGCGGATCCACGCGGCGGCACTGAACCACCGGGACCACTTCATGCGGCAGCACCTGTACCCGGGGATGTCGCTCGGGTCGCCGCTGCTCGCGGACGGCGTCGGCACGGTCACGGCGCTGGGGCCCTCGTGCAGCGCGCGGGCGGCGGACCTGCTGCTGCGCAGGCGCGTCCTGCTGACGCCGTCCCGGGGCTGGGCTTCGGACCCCGCGGGGCCCGAGGACCCCAGGAGGTTCGCCGTCGTCGGCGGCTCCCGCGCCTGCCCGGCCGTCGGCTACGCGCAGGACTGGATCGCGGTCCCCGAGGCCGAGGTCGAGCCGTGCCCGGACCACCTCTCGGACGCCGAGGCCGCCGCGCTGCCGCTCGTCGGGCTCACGGCGTGGCGCGCGCTCGTGACCAAGGCCGGCGCGCCCCTGATCGCCGGCGGCGAGACCGAAGATAAGAGAAGGTTTAACGTCCTCGTCACTGGGATAGGCGGCGGCGTCGCCCTCGCGGCACTCCAGTTCGCCGTCGCTCGCGGCTGCGACGTCTGGGTCACGTCGTCGTCGGCCGGCAAGATCGAGCGCGCCGTGGCGCTGGGCGCTAGGGGCGGCGTGTCGTATAGGGACTCCGGCGACGGCCCTTGGGAGAAGCAGCTGGCGGCGCTGTTGCCGCACGAGAGGCCCTACCTCGATGCCGTGATAGATGGTGCGGGGGGGGACATCGTGGCGCGCACGGTGCGACTGCTACGGCCGGGCGGCGTTATTGCGAGCTATGGGATGGTAAGCATGGTTCCGAATGCCTTTTACCCCTTCACAACCATTTTCGAGAGTCAAGTTTACCCGTCGGTTCCTTTTCCGAACACGGCATCCAGTGCTTGACACAGATACCCGCGCGAGTTGAAATACTCCCGTTCCTCTCCGGGCCCGAGCATTTACATCGCAATCGCTGACCCGCAAACGCCGACAGACGATAGCGCCCAAGATGGACTGGCATATGAGCGCCGTGCTGCAGAACATCGAGCTGCGGGGCAGCACGATGGGTTCGCGGGCCGAGTTCGCCGAAATGGTGGCCTTCGTGCGCGAGAGGCGGATCGCGCCCGTCGTCAGCCGCGTCGTCCGGGGGCTCGACAACGTCGCGGGCATCGAGGCCCTGTTCGAGGACATGCGCGAGGGCCGGCAGTTCGGGAAGCTGGTCGTCGAGATCTCTTCCTCGTCGGACGGTGACGCGGGGGCGGCGGCGGATGCGAAGCTATAGCTGGATAGATAGGGCTGGCTCCTGCCGGGGAGGGGGAGGAGGGGGAAGGGCGTTAGAGAGCGGATTGACGTGTGCATCCATCGCGGTTTTCTTCCTGGGTATTAGATACAAGGCCGGATATAAATCATGCACCGCAATATATAAGGGAGTTGTGCCGCAGAAGCGAGGGTTTTCGCTGGTCTCCCGCGTCTTCGAAACAAGCGACGGGGATGATATTCAGGACCCTGTTGCGCCTCGGTCCTAACAACCGCATAGGAGAGATGGCGCATCACCCCGTGCCGGAACTTGACCTGTACGCCGTGGCTTGCCTGTCTCCCTCTCTATATTCATTAACAGACGATAGTTGGTGTTAACGATTCACCAGACACTCGGGCTCACCAGGGACTCTGTGGGAGGCTTGGAAGCGCCATATAGCTAGCTATATATAGTCCAGCCCCAGAGCAACCGTTGTACCGCTTCGGTCGCCTCGCCTTTATCATTGTAGTCCTCCGAATACTTCTATTGACTGCGACATATGCCAGGCATGACCGACCGCGGGTACCTGGGCACCGTGTATTATACCTACATTCGTAGCAAGCCGTAGCCATACCACATGTCAGCTTCCGGCTACTCTCAGTGGCGACTAGTTCAGTTTCCCGGGGCCGCTTTTCGACATTCGCCTACCGCGACAGTGCATTAACGTCGTCCTTCGGGGGGGGGGGCTCTAGATAGCCACACCATCACTGGCGTCGGGCTACATGCGATGGGAGATCACATTGATGATACATATAAAGACAGTCGAGTGAGTGTATCACCAGCAAGATGGATGCCATTCATCTCAATTGGGCATGTAGGCAAATCCTAGTTATCTACCACCGTCCGTGGGATCTCAAAATGCGTAAGTATCTTCCAAGCGAACCGCGCCAAGTCACGGTGATAAATAATACACGCCATTCTTATGCCATGTGGCCGAGCACAACATGGAGAGAAAGGTACCTCATTAGAGACAATTCACCCGAAGAATCGGGCCGCCCGGTGCCGACCGTGGTCTCGATCGACACCAAGACTGGCCTCTCTCTACGCGGCGAACATTATTCATCCGCCTCCCGGGCAGCTCCTGACAGGAAGGTAAGGTTTGCGCCACTCGGATAAATTCCATAAACTACCCCCCGGCGCCGAACTCCGACCGCCCCTTCCATTCGCCATCGACGGTGACCGAAATCGACTTATGAACGTTGCGTAAGACATCGGCAGATCCGACTCGGATCCTTTCATGCTTCGTCTGGCTGGTTGGTGGTTTGTTCGTTTCCAGCCTTCGTGTTCTGGGATAGGCTGATGGCGATTTTCCTCGGACCTCCGCCGGCGTCTCTGGCACTCGCCACGCTTTTCTTCTTGCGTAGCAACCCCGAAGCCGCTGATGGGTTGGAGTTGGCCGTCATACTACTCCGCCGCTTCGTTTGGATCATCTTTCCGAGGTCGTCCTCTTCATCCTCTTCGCGCCTTCTCTTTTCGGACAGCCGCTCAGGAGGTGGAGCAGCACCTGCCGAATCGCCGTTTGACTTTGACGCCCCATCCTCCCTTGTCTCAGCGTCCGCCTTGTCCTCGTCCGCCGAGAGCGCGCCGGCCTCGACGTTGTCATCAGGGTCTTCGTCTGACGCGTAATCGACTAATTTTCTTTGCGACTTTTCCTTCATTTCCAATAGCTGATCTGGGGATTGCGTCTGCGCGTCCTGTGGGAGAGGCACGTCGTCATCATCGTCTGATGTATTCCAGTATTCCTCCTCGGCTTGGTCGAAGGCGATGTGTTCCATTAACCTCCCGGTCCGCGGATTTATTATATTCGTCCGCCGCCGCCCGCCAACGTCTTCTTCCGCTGTTTCCAGGAAGTAATCAAGATTGGCCGTGTATCCTCCGGTCTGGTCGTATCGCATGATCAAGGTGTTGAAAAGCTCGAGATAACTCAAGCTCTGTATCTTCTCCCGATAGTTTTCCACCAGATGCTTAACGAGGTCCTTCACGTTTTCCTTCTTGATGAATTCGAAAAACTCCAAGCATGCGGAGCTTAGTAAGTTATCCCGTGGCATAATCTCTATCAAGACGTCGAGAACCGGTCCTAACACCTTCTTCTCCGACATGTGGTTGATATAGAACTGATCATGGAGGTTGAGGAGTTGCCGAAGGAAGCGGATGGCAACTTGCATCCCGTTAGTTCTGCTCTGAACAAATCTGTCTAAATCTATCCATTCGACTTACCAAGCTTCAGGAATTTTTCTGGACAGGCCAGGAGCTGTCCAACGCGAGTGACGATGTCGTTGTGCATAACGAAGCACTTGCTGCGATTGTGATGCTGTCGAATGAAGAAGCAAAGGATCTCTATAAGGTAGCTGAACATGGAAGCTTGTTGCGGCGAGAACTCCATACTCGCTCGATCCTTGAGGTTAATCAGGGGCTGGAACAATTTGACAGCCGAATATTCGTAGAAGAGGTCCAGGAACTGATCCTGCTGCGGGTCTGCGCTTGGCGCCAACCTTGCCGCAGCTCGCGCCGCAAATTCGCCGTTTGCCTTGGCGAAGGCTTCAGTTTGAGCAGGCGGACCCGGATCGAGAAGTACCTTCAGCGCATCGGAAATCTGAGACTTGACGCCGAGATCGACCTCCACCAGAAGCAGGTCGATGAGCGAGTCGGTAAGCGGCGGCTGCTTTTCGTGGATCTGCCGGTAGAGAGTTTGGCGCATCATCATCGGATCGTGGTCTATCATGGCGATCAATATATCGGTCGCGCCGACGCGGACCGCCACATCGTTGTGTCGAAGGCCGAAATTGATGACATGGAGAAGGCCATGGGCGAGGAGATTATTGTATAGGGTCTGACGAGCCGGCGGCTGGAGATTCTTGGCAACTGCTGTGATTTGCTGTATGAAGAGAACGGCTTCCTTCTTTTTGCTCGCGTCTTGTCGGCCCGGCTTGAATATGCTGAAGAGGTCGTTTAGAAAGTTGGGGTTCGCTTGCAGATGTTGCACAATGTCGACCTGGTTGAAGAAGATGAGCGAGTTTAGGACCGAGAAGGTATTATCGTCCAAGATCCTGGCGAGGACGACATCCTTCAGGTACGACAGCCGGTAGGTCTGATGAATCTTCTTAACGATCTGGGCCTCCTCGATGGGCACAACCTCCTTGTATCTACCCTTCGCCTCCAACCACTGCCGGTGGTTCGCCTTGTGACTCGGAAAGTCCGGGTCGTACTCCAAAGCGCCGACGACCCCCATCACGCATTCATCTGACACAGCATGCTCTATAATACTGGTGTCGTTGAGCAGAATGATAATCTTCATGATGTTGCAAAGCCGATGCAGCTCGTTGAGTCCCTCGAGGTCTTCGGCTTCGTAAACGAGTGGGATTAGTTTCGCGATATAATCTTCGGTCAGGACAAATTTGGTAAGGGCATCGCGACCGCCTGCTGTTTGACTCATTATCCGCATTTGCGATTCAATATCAACCAGGCTGGCCAAGGTTGCTTGCGGGAAAGATATGGGATGTGGCATATCCATGGCAAGGTCGTCGGATAAGCTATCATCTGCGCGAGAGAATTAGGAGCCACTTCGCTAGGTAGTTGAATCAAAGCGCGGTACCTTGTGCATTGGCGGAGTGATACTGTTGCTGCACAGTATTAATAAACTTCCTGCACACTCGAAGTTAGTCGTAGGTCCGAGCAGATGTATCGTACGCGCGGGGGAGTCGGGCCAGCTATACCAGATCATGGCGCAGCCTTCAGCTTCCTGGAAACTAAGAGCCATGTCGACGCCATTGCTAGGTTCGGTCCAGACGATCAGGGTTTCTAGAAATCAAACGTCAACAACCGGTCTCCGATGCGTATATCCGATGCGTATATCCGGTGCGCGCGACATACCTTGTTGTTTGTGGAAGCCATCTTCTTTAGAGATCCTCGTCTCCAGTAACACGCGATCAGGTTCTTCTTCGGACTCGACTAGTACTCGTGGGTCTCTCTGGTTGCCATCTTCGGACTACAAGAAAAAGAAGACTTCATCAGCAGATAGAATAGGCGCACGCGACACACCAAGTGCAGGGCGCGGGCGACGGCGAGACGCGAAGGGGTGAGGGGAAAGAGGGAAACTTACAAAGTTAAACGAAGCGGTGCAAAAACCAGTACCACGGTCGAACCAATCGTTGTTGCGAAGTTCGTAGACCTTAACTCGCTTCCTGTCCGTCGACGGATGAGGCACGGGCTGTGCCGCCATCGTCAACGGTTCGTCTGTTTCTACCTCGGTACCAAGGCGATTGTACTCGAGAAGATCGGGGACAAGGTCCAGATGCTGCTGGAGAGATAATTCGGTATCGGACTGGGTGAGGAGAGTGAGCGCAGCCACCTTTTACTGAAATGGAGGTGCGCGCGCTAAGAATCATGCGCGCACACGACACAGAGATGCAACGGCGCAACACAACACAGCACAGCAACAGTCGGGAGTGGGAGGCGGGTTACTCAGAGCCAGCCCGGTGACGCACGTATAGTTCCTAGGTATACGTGAATGTCCGGTTGATGATCCGCGCCGGCGGGAAGCAAAGGGATATAGATTGATCGTAGTGCGGCGTCGGCAACGGGAGCGGGAACGGCAGCGCGACGGCGATGGTGGCGTCGGGCTTGCTGGCTGTTCGTCGCTGATGGCGGTGATTACTCTGAAGACGCCGAATGGCCTAAAGCATGCGTGGGATGACGAAAGGCTAGATGCAGTCTTCGTGGCTCGACGTGGCTCGTGTGTATGGTGGGTGGTGTGGGTATTATGGGCGGAAAGGAATTGAGGCGAAACAGAACCTTAAAGGGTTTTGACTGAGTAGCTGGGGGAGAGACGCGGCGGAATACGGGATCGGCAATAAGCAGGATAATAATAAGCTTGAGCAGGGTAAAAGTTGAGATGTCCCAGGATAAGGTATCAACGGATTCAGATGCGGGAGGTGCGTGGCGGGATTGACTGATTGAAGCGACTTGCCCAGGTATCAGTATCTGTATCTGCAACCTGTAACGCTACCTAACCTAAACCTAAAGGGAGACTGGCAGAGTGGGCGGTCGCGCGGTAGTGGGCGGACTGGGGGGAGTCAAATAAGTGACGGGGTCCCCGATCGGCGCAAAAAAACTGTGACTCTGACGTCGAAAGCCCTTTTTGGCGCGCAAATGCAGAAGAGGTCGGACAACACGACACGGTGATAATAAGCAAAAGAGAGGACGAAGACGGCTTCTCGAATAGTTCGCACACGTGATAAGTACCTAATCTAGCATCATCGCGAGCACTGATAGGTAGCTAGACGCGAGAGTACGAAATGCGAGGGTGCGAGGTGGACGCGATATGTATCGCACATGGCAACAACAACTCTCTTCTTGCGCGCTCCCTCATCGGGGCGTTGAATCTACAGTACCGGTAGTTAGTTAGGGTCGTCGCGGAACGGGTGTCAGTCTGCCAGTTTGCCAGTCTGCCGGGCCGATATTAGCTTCACTCTGCCTTGCATACCTTGCATAAGCAGATAAACTCTTCCCAGGTGTCAATCGGTGACAAGTCGGGCTTGGCTAAGGGAGCAACGTGTGCTGAGAGGCCTAAGGGGGACCCGATGGCGGCTGGCGAAGAGGAACCGCATAAGCGGGTACAGCATGTTATGGTTAGCCCAAGCCATCGCCCTCGATTGCGCAAGGTCGATCATCGCTTATTTCAAGCGATAAGACTTACTTGAGGCTCCGATGGCCCGAGGTTGCTAAAGAGCTATGGGGCTTGACGTAAGTGCACTGCTACTACCGGTATCCTGAGTAAACTACCTAGCTCTATTCTGCTCCCCACCAACGTTTCACCAGTCGACACGTTCTCACGCATACCGTACTCCATAGCCGCTCCCGTAGTTCCCAAAATAGAAGCATGTACGCCCGTTATAAAGAATATGTATCAACATGACTCTAGAAGACGAGCGCATCATCATAGGATTTTTAATCGATGTATCTTACAATCATGTTAAGTCAAAAGGGCGAAGAGTTGCTAGGTTTCAGTCGTAACGAATTGACATCCCTGTGTAGCTAAAACATCCACTTGGGCCGCCATAAGGAAGACTTCGAGTGAATGGGGAAGGTACCTGCTTGTTCTCATAGAGATTCCATGCAAAAAAGGAGAGACTGTTGCAGTAATAGCGATGCTCTAACTAAGGCTCCTAACCGTAGCAGTAGCGGCTATGATAGGTCGAGTGCTGATCACTCTGTTTCCTGGGCGCCTATTCCGAGTGAGACAGTGTCGGTATGTCATCATTTGAGACGGTTACTGATCGCAGATCAAGCCGCCTCCCTCCGAATCCGTGGGCTCGTTTCCATAGAGGCGCGTGAGGTAACCGTTTTGATTGTGATCTTTCGATAATTCCCTTCCCGGATTCAATCACAATGCTAGAGGTGGCGATCCAAGAACAGATACCAAACGACTAGAATAAGGAGGCTGATCGAGGAGTTCTGCCGTCAATTCGAGAGACCCGTACAATGAATGCCCCGACTCACTTAAGTACACGTCAATATGGCGGAGATCACAGCTTTGTGCGATCGATGGCATGGAAGTCTAGGAGTGGCTGTTCCGCAGGTACCATAACCTCAAGCAACAACCGAACGAGATAAGCTAGCATAAAGTTAGGACTGAAGTTCACTCCAGCATCAGTAGCTGGGGTCTGAGGCTACTAAATAGTGCAAAGCCTGGTGCCATAACAGGACGATTGCGTAGCGCTTCTTCTCCTCGGAGAAGGTCGAAGTGCTGCTGGCTGCGATTTCTTCGGGAGGATCTCGCCAAGTGGCGAAGATGCGCTGCATGAAGGACTGGCTAGGCGAACCATCGACACGATTCGGAGACCGCTTCTTGTCTCTGGCGTAGCGACGGAGACGGCACAGCCGCAGTACAGGCACCTCTCGGGGATTTTCAAGAGTTCGAGATCCGCCCGCTTCTTAAAGGGTTCCGGTGGATATGGTGCTCGGGCAACTGGCTAGTAAGTCCTTAGTCGAAGGGTTAGGGCGTCGCACTGTATGGTGAGGAGGAAGGTTCACAGCTCTGAGTGTCGAGGAGGTAGCGAACATCGGCGGGATCCTGAGCGTATTATGTCCTCCCTCTCTGTCGGCGGAGTGAACCTCATGCAGGGAACAGCTATCAGAGGGATTGTCTTCATTCCAACCCTCCTGGATTTTTCACGTGAACGACGGCGACTATCAAGTCTTCGTCGAGGCTCTAGCTGGGGGATTCTTTAATTCTCATCGCGTCTGCTCTAGGTGCTCCGAGACAGTTTCCCTGACCTTGCCTGGCGCAACGTCCATAAAGATCCTCTCTTTCCAGGCTTTGAGCCGTTGCAAGAATGTTCATAATATGTAGCTTGAAGAGACTCCAGAACGACGGACCGAGATGCGTAGCATGCCCGCAGCGCCTGGCTCCATCCTCCATCGTGACAGCCCCCTAGCCCCCAAGTCCTTACCCAAGTTCTCACTTGATACATCGAGTGATAATGGCAGAGGACTAAGTAACAGCGCGAGTGAGATATTGAGACCTTGCCTTTCCTGACGCGTCCAGTTCTCTCTATCACCAGACCATGATGCCGAATAGAAACAGCTCAAGGCATCTTCAAGGCGATCCGTCTTTGGGATTGCTGAGTCACTCGGTAATTATTGCAAGTATTGCAATTATTGGGACTATTGACTTTGATCGGTGTGGGTCGTGAATCCATTTTACAACTTTGACATCTGTCTCGCAGCCTTTGGGACTAAGGCCATGAGGCCGAATAGGCGCCCCTCAAAACTGGCGGAAGGAATCCAGGTGAGAAGGTGGTACTCTATTTGTATTTACGTAGAGCTTAGAGCCACCACAAAGAGAATAATGAGAAGATTCCAACGTGGTCGAGTTATGAGAGCACTCCAAGATGACAAGACTAGTCGAGGCCCGTGAACAACCAGACGTTTCCGATAGAGAATAGGAGTTAGCACCACCGGGGAGCAGACCCCTAGGTGACACAACAAGTGAGTGTTGGTCTCGCTTGGCCTCCATTATCACAAAAGTTTTTTGAACGAACTGATCCTTGACTGTATTAGCACGTGCAAACATGAGCGGCGAACAATGTTGTTTGAGACGACTTTCTGCGATAAGGAAGCCTCTGAGGAGATGGTTTGGGAACACATGTGGTACTCGGTGGATCACCTATCAGCCGTTCCACTCCAGTGGGGCCGGCCAAGTTGTGGCTGCTATCATACCCATAACTGCAGGTGGGAATCGTTAAAAGATCCGGCCCGCCGAAGACACGGATACAGGGAGCCATGCGAAAAAATGGCCCTGGCTCGCAAACCTCACCCAAACCTCCCGGGAGGCTGCAACAATTGTTTGTCGTTGTATGATAGCAACTCGAATAAATCGTCTAAAGCTACATGATTCTGTTGATAAGAAGGAGATCTGTCTGTTTTTAAATTGATTCTCTTTAGTCGATCACGGTGGTGAGACATCAAGGTTAAAAATAACACTTTCTTTTTCCTTTATCGCCAAGTCCATTATCTTCCATGGGCCCCCCTGGCATACTACGGTGGTTCCAGGTCAGGTTGCTGACCGGCTGGCTACCGTGTTACTTGTAGAAGCTGCACAGTACCCGACATGGCCTCGAATTCAACAGGCAAAAAGCTAGCATGCATACAGGGTGCATCCATGGAGCGAGTACCAGTGCCACGGAAATGATCCAATTCCAATACAACCTCCAAAGTCCGAGATGCATACAGGAGTACAATACCACGAGAACATGTGCCTGCGCACGAATGTTTTCCTTCGTCATCACATGCACATGGTGCAGCATTCAATGTAGCCATGGGACACTTGGGCGGGGACTTTCTAGGCTCACCCAGCTAAGGTTGCAGCAGCGTTCACGATAATTGGCACGAAGCCCAACGCGCCCCCATCTTTCTGCTCTGGAATACGAGCCAGGTCATGGACTAGTTTCAGCCCTTCAGGTGTTATGTATGAACACTGGCCTCCTCTGGCTCCCGCTTGGGCACCAGCCTTCCGTGCTTGGGAGCTCAAAACTGCGGCTGGAACGGTTCAACCAGAATGCCTCTCATGCCCACGACTGGAGCATCCCTTCCTTGTTTACTCCGCAGTGCACCGGGGGGTATGGGCTTTCGTTATCTCTCAAGCAACTGGCGGTCGCATTATCGCCGGCTCACGCCGAAATAGCGCCTGCACAGGGTCCTAGTGTGTTCGATATCTGCATGGAGTCCGTTCGTCGGGGTCAGATTTCCGCTTTCAATGGTAAAGTGACTTCCCGAACAGTATGGGTACGCTCGCTTCTCGATCCGCCAGTGCGCGACAGCAAATCAATACTTCTTCCCACTAGCCTGGGCGCTGGAACGCCACGAACGTGGTCTATTTGGACGAGACTCGCCGTTCTACCTCAGCTGCAGCTGTGGTGCTGCGGTAAGCCTGTACACGCTTTCAGGCGGCTGTTGTCTCATAAATAGGACAGCCACTCATCCGCTGTTGCTTAAAGATCCGGTTTCACATTCAAAGGTTGCTCTGTTGTCACTCGAAAAGTATCAAAGCCCTATATAAAGGCCACCTTCCTCCATACCACTGCCATACCGCCGCCAGTAGGCTGTCATGCTACAGTATATTGCTTCTCTCTGACGTCAAGGAGCCTTCACCCCTCTTCTCCCACTTTGACATCTTGAACTACCTTGCAGGGGTCAAAAGCAGCTGCGCATATAATTCCACATTTCACCTGTCCTGGTTGCGACCTTCAAATCTCCCATCACGTCTGTTCGGAGTACACAAACGAGAGATACACGAGTTCCGTCTTGGGAGATACAATAATGGCATTGTTCTCGGTGATCAAAAGAGGGAGGGAGCAAGCTAAAGAACAAAAGGCAAAAGATTCGGCGAAGGCTAAGGAGGATGTTCCCAAGGCGCCTTACAAACATGTACCGACGCATGCTGCCGTTGACGCGATGTCAGGTGCGCCAAATACGTTCAAAGACATCGATAGAGCGAAGATCATAGAACAACACCGGAGGAGAAGTGCCATTGCTGCGAATAGCGCAAGCTTGAAGGGCTATCCTCGACATGGAAGCTCGCTGTCTACTGTTTCCTACCCATCTCTGCTGGCAACTCCTATCGTCTCGAGAAACTGCAGCTTCAACAGCATGCCTGTGCATCTGCGAGCTAGATCGCAGCTTAGTACACCCACCGGGGACTATCCAAACTATTCGCGAAGCTCGAAAGGAAAGGGGCGAGAAGTGCTACCCCCGCTACCCCAGCTGCCAACGGGAGCTGTTGTTCCCACTTTGGCTCAAAGAAAGGCCGGCGCGCTCGCAGGCATAGGTAATGCGCCGAGCCTGAACCCAGCACAGTATGTCACTGACTGTAATAACAGCTCTTCTACCTACGGATAATACAGAAGACTCTAGTGGCTCGGATGATGAGCTAGAGATGAAGAAATCTACGCGACAGGGCATCCGTCACAAGTCCCATCTTGTCGAGGCGCCGCCGCCTATGGCGCGGCTGAATTCTGCTGGGACTGAAAACTCGCGATACCTCCACCCCGTTCACCAACGAAAAAACTCGCGACAAAGTCAGGGAGAGTCACCTAATCGACACCACCCACAGACGACTCGAACCAGATTCACGGAACCCAAACCCATGGATCTTGGAGTATTCCATGACGAACTGAGACGAGATTCCTCTTACGCAACCTTAACATCTACCAATAACGGCAACTCGTACGCATCCTCTTCGGTATCGGAGATTGCTCCTATCTCTACTACTCCGAGTTCTGTTGCTTCAACACCTGAGCCGTCAGTGGCTGTCACTTACTTCTCCACTGAAACCCCGAAGGCTCAGGAAGCACCTTCCCCAGAACCTACCACCTGCTTCATCGCCGTCGTGTCGCCTCCAGAGACCTCAGCGAACACTCCAGTAATGGCGCAGGCGGAAGAGCCAGCTAAGGCAGCGGAAGCTTCGCCAGCTGTGGTAACAACAGTTTCTACCGCTCTTCCGGGAGCGAAAGCACCTACGGCCTCGGCGAAGCCCCCGAAGAAGCATCGGTTCTCATGGCGTCGTAACAAGCTGCCCACTGGAGATAAGCTCGTGGCGTCGCATTGAAAGCATACGTATTACTATTCGATGTCTCTTAGCACATTGGCTTGCGGTCCCCTTCGGCACTGGGAAGCGCGGCGTTTAATTACGCTATTCACACGTTCCCAGAAACGGCAGAATACGATGTCTCAACCCGTCCTCACGTACGGCATTCTTTCTTATTCGAAGTCACGTATCATACTATGGACCAGTGCAAATCCACATCAGTTGGATATACCAAGAACTAATGAGGGCACCATAGTGGGAGGCTCGATCACATCTACATTGGCGGGCTATATGAACTTCTCACTATAGGGACAATCACACAGCGCTGGAGTTTTGCTATTCTAGACGGGTTTCCTTAGGCATGGTTTATCGTCACATCTTCCCAGGCGAATTCAGGGCGACACCGGGCGGTCTTAGAGTCTCCTAGGCGGCGGTACATGGCACACTATATTAGCGCTCTCAAAAACTAATAGATTATTGCGGTGTTTAGACAAACATGTCTCGCGGCCCCGACCTCAGTTCGTGGTTTCAATACTAGCAGCCACTTTCGACAACAACAACTTAACGGTCCAAGTACGCCAACATTACCAGCGCGCCTGCGCAACAACCTGTGTAGCTAGGGTTCCTGCTCTGATTTTGACACGCAACGAGATGGCAGCACGGATCCGCTACTCCACCAACCTACGCTCGGTTTTTAGCGTCCATTTCGGGACATCCATCGTACCACCGACAGGGAACCGTCGTAGTAATGTACAGCTCCGTCACCTGAGGGTGGATCCAGCAATGATATTGGCGAAGTTCTAGAGCTCCTTGCTGCACCCTGGCCATATCGAACTGATCCGCTAGTTGGGTTCCCAGGAACCCTGAAATGTTATATTTACGCGCGCGGGAGCTAGTCGGCAATCTCCTAGCTTCATTTCTTATCGGTCACGTCAATACTATGTACTTACGTATCATGTCTGGCGTTAAAAGGCACCATTGCAATATTTCGTGGGCAGTCCTCAAAATAAAGGGCCATGTCAGCTCGGTAGCTATGGCCTACCAATAAATGGGACGTGCGTGCAGTCTTACACTTATCCCCCGATTCTCTCTGATAGACAGCCCCAAAAGGCCAGAAGCGGCGTCCATCGTCCGTAGGCCAATCTCATCTCAGTCACCGCGAAATATCGCAGCAAATTTTCGGCGTTCCTAGCTGGCGCCTCTCCAGCCACAGCAGGCCTCGACCGACATTAGCGTGCCGTAGGAACACCATGTTCAACGTGGCCAACCTACCAGCAGTTGTGAGCGTAAGCCTATGCACGCAATATGTGACAGGGCGCTCGGTTCTGTGTGCTTCTACAGGTCGTCGTCCGATGAGCCGCACGTGTATAATACATCGGCTACATTATCCGTCCGATCTGCTCAGAACCTCTAGTTCAACCAGGCTTTCCAGTGGCCAGAACTTGTGCACCAGTCGACAACTACGACGGTGCGGAAGACAATGACGAAACCACTCGACCAGCTGGCGGCTCAGCTCCAAGCGCATCCGCTAATCAGAATCGACGGACACCCTTATCGTACAACTACGTACTTCAGCTGCATGCTGAGCCGAGATCTCCCAGGGCCCCTTGCTCTTGCAGACATTGTGTCGGCAAAGCATCGCCGGTTCTCGCTTCTGACCTCTCGGCGTTATCTATCTACGTACGTTGTCGTCTAGATCGCATAACGCCCGGCACTCCCGTGAGATCGTTGCTGGCTAGTCAAAAGAAGGCTAACGCAAATTTTGGTGGTAGATATCAACGCTACCTTTAGTTATCTAGTACGTTCTTGCACAATATGATTATTCCCAAATGCCTAACCTCTAGCGAAACTCTAAGCTCCCGCATATGCTTTAATGTCAAAGGAATAAGTGGCGCAGAGATTAATCCTGATAACCTCACCACCGTATATACATTAACATCCGTTCGTAATTTACAGTTGACACCTTGTGTTAGCGGTTAAATCGTAAAGATGGTGAAGATGTAGGTTTAAGAGAGAATACGGAAGTCGGCGAGCTAATTAGCTATCTGTATATGGGCCTGCCAAGGCTTCCAGCCCCTGGCGTACCATACAACCCTTATGGAGCCCATGGGCTGACTATCACATGTTATCTCTTTATTAGTTTACTCACATACTAAGGAATTTCTTAGGGATCCAGGTAAAAAGACGCAAAAGCTGTTAGATACAAATCTCAAAAGGCCCCAGGACCGGCATACAATAAAACAAGGGTTTGTGTGTACAGTGACTTCCACGTCTGTACCTGAATCTTTTATGTGGCTGCAACTATTGGACGTTGCTGTAGTCCTGCGCGTGGGGGCTCAAGCGGGATGGGATATATTCTCCGAAAGGGGGGATTATCTGGTTGGCCACTCGATGCTGTCAAAGTCCCTGCTGATCAATCAACTCTTTCTAAGTTTACCCACGTCGTTACATAATTATTCTCGCTAATCTGCACATCTCGGGGGCATGGCATTGGGCGCGTTAGATGCATAGGTACCTCAGAATCGCACCTAAGTGGACGCCTGACTGACTCCCTACTCGCCAACTATTGTTAATTTCGCAACTATCGAACAGTGTCGAACGCTCCCACCTAGCAGAGGAGCGGTATGCGTTCATCGACGCAGGCTTGGAATATGCACGTCAAAACCCCTCCGGGATAGATGAGAACCGCTATATCACCGATCAGATATAGTTGACACGCAGGTCGTCCCATCTCTATGGGGATATATGCATCTTCATGCGAGCTTATTCCCGGATTTGGCAGTGCTTGGCGCGGGTTGCTACCTGGACAGCGGATACCGTATCAATGGGACCCTATGCAGGTAGCAGCCGCAGGCCGCGGGCTGAGCAGCCCCAGCATCAGGGAGTCCGCAAATGGAAGTAATAAACGGGCCACACGGCTGGGGATCAATATCCGCAGTAATATTGAACTAGGGTACCTTTTCGCTTTCGTCATCGGCTGAGCTGCCCTTGGCAACTTCTTCCGTAACAGTATCTAGCTGCCGCCCCGTATCCGAATGGCATGGTAGCACAACTGGAGGAAATGCGTTGATCGTGTTCCTTGATTTCCGCGGTATCCGGTGATCTCGGATCCTGCAAAGTTATTACTTACCCCTGATTTGGGCCGCGCGACTATGGTAAGTGCGGAGTTGCTGTGCGCGGTCGAGTTGCGGTCGTTATCTCGAGTGCCGCAACGAATCATGAAATTTCAATTTGATTCTAGCCCATGTGGCGGCGAGACGGCTAACACAGGTTTAATGAACTCGCCTTGTCCAGCTATCGTTACCGTCACTATTGCCCACGGGCACCTAGGAGATTCTGCAAGCCTAGTCACGTTGAGCTCTGGCAAGTATACCTTAGCTTGCCTACCGGATCGAAGGTCGGGAGGAGATAATGTTTATCTGCATGAGTTGAGCAACGTAATAGACCCCATTATGCTCGAATCGATGACTCCTCACCAGTTATCGGGCTGATACAGATTCATTCCCTGATAGTCCTGAGTTGATGCACAAGCTGCCTCGGAGGCAGACACGAACTCAGCTAGTCTCCCGGTATGCTCTCCACGAGGGAGATTTCGTGTATACTTGGGCTTTGTTCGTTACACGGCATTCCAGCCAGCTCCGTCGCTTAAACGGCGGATGGATGTCGATGGTTTGCCCCGGGCTTATTCGATGCTCTAAGGGGGAGAATACGATGGCCATCGGATAAAGGCCTAGGGGTTACATCGTGGATTATGCAGTGCATTGTAAAATGTCGGATGACAGCCATGATATGATTAATCATAGGGGTTACAGTCAGCGACTCGCGCTATCGTGGAGTGGCCGTGTCCCCATCATGGTCAATTTTTGCCGACTTTGTTGAGGCATGGGGAAGTGCAATTACACCGCAATTTCTTGGGTCGAGTACGAAGTGACGAATATATCGATCGGGCGGGTATCATAAGTGGCTCAACTATCACTGCCAGAGCCTGTCCGGATCGGTGCTGACAGCTACTCGGTGATTTAACCCGATTAAATACAAATCATACCCGATTACGCTAGTACCGTCCTTGAGTCGCATTCCGTGGCTCAACGGCTACACTGGTTGAAGTACGCGAGGAGTAAGGTGCCTCTGAAAATATGGGCAGTTCAAGGCTTTGTTAAACGCCCAAAGTAGACAGGGCCATTGCCGGCGTCCCTGGTCAAAACAACTAGGCGTCTCTAAGATATTTACGGGTCCTGGGTACCAAGCACGGAATTGACAATACTCCACAAGTAGTGTATCTACGGATGATGCTCCCAGTGCCTGTAGTCAAGTCTTTCTCGGATCCACACACGAGGTGCAGACGCCAACGAAAACGCTTTCTGTGGGAGTTCCAAAATTTATGCCGTCACGCCTCGAGGCATGTGCTGGCAGTCGAAAAACCAACAGCACTGGCGCGCTTCGTGATCCACGACCAGGCCCAGCGAAAGACGAAGAGGAGGAGAGGAAGAGGACGAGCCCCCGCCCCGCCCGATGAGAAGAAGAAGAAGAAGAGGGGAGAGTTTGGGTCTGGGAGCTTTGAAATTATTTATACTGCCCGGGACTGGGACGTTAAGTCATTTGAATAAGTACTCCTGCTGTTAAAATGCTCAGCAAGGAGTAGAGGAAGCACGTGTGCCTTGGGGGAAGGTATATCTGCAGTTCTTTGTGTGTTTACCTAGGTAAATACGCATGTAGAGTACCCGGATAACACTCAGTCGCGTCACCAACGCGTTAAAGCCGGATAGAGATAATGGTGTATCGCGTGTGTTTGCGGAACTGGAGTCTGCAGTATCCCACTTCATGTCGATAGGAGTATGGAATCTGTAAAATAACATGGATATATTGAGTTCCGTCTTCCGTCACTGCCCCAGCAGTTGGTTAATAACGCCGCAGCATATTGTACTGCTCATGGTTCTTATACCCAAGGGTCGGATTAGTTCTAGGGGCGGTTGACCTCATTATAATCCAGGTTTAGGATACGATTCCTTTACGTTCACGGAGCCGATGGTTTTTTTTGTTGAAGTCTTCATGGACGTTCTAATAGCAGAGTCAAAAGTGAAAAACATTACGGATCGATCAAGGGCGATAGCATTCCGTATACCTATCATTCCCATCCAGTACATAGCAAAGTAGATAACTCGAATAGTGTTGGCGTCCAAGGAGCACCGGGAAAGTCTTCCTCGGGCCTCGGCTCAAGGCCAAGATTCCAACGAAAACGAACGGAGTTCCAAAAATTTGACCGTACCGTGCCGCTGAGCTGGTTACCAGCAGCCGAAGAACCGGTAGCCTCGAAGAATTCTTGAGCTCTTCAAGGCACGGTCGAGGAGGAGAAGAGCCGAAGCTCCCACCCCCGCTCCCTACCGAAGGAAAGGAGGGAAAGGAAAGAGTTGAGCCAGGGAGAATTGCGCTGTGTTTGTATGTGAAAGGCGGTGTGTGGCAGAATCAAATCAGCCCGGGAACTGATCTTAGAACGGTGAACTCGAGGCAGAAATGCCTTGAACGCGTCTGAATTACGTCATGGACGCCTAAGGCATTACAATCCAAGATTAAGACTTCAATCATGTAGGGCGTCCTCTTACAGAAAGGCCCCAAAGACAGCAGAAGATGCCTTACCTGCCCAAGGACCATGTGGGCCAATATCCTTTGAGCGGAAACCCAAGCTGATCACTTGTACTGAACGAACCAAGCTCCTTTTAGATTCACACAAGGGTTTGGACGAGTTGTCAGGAAGTACACCTGTTTGTGACGCAACCATGATTGGAATTGAAGGAATTAACTGCCCATGGTTCCCTGACTTGCGGCCTCCAAACTAACTTCATCTAGAAGACTTCTCTCTTATAAGCTGCGTATGCCTCTCGCGTTTCGTCACATGATCAAGCATCAACGAGCTAGATTGCTTATGTGCCTCTAAGCCAAATTGGAGGCCTTACAACGTATAGATAGGCAGGTAAATAGCTCACATATGTGCCGATCCCATCTTACTCCTCCCCGCTTCCCTTGAAGCAAAACCCGAGGTCTTTACAGCCCTGTTATCAGCCAGGCCTCTTGAGGTTTGAGAAAAACCGAGGCTATCAGCCTCTCCACTACTGAAGAGGTTTAGCAACATCCTTAGACAGTAACCGACTGATATAAGCTGGTTCCATCTCGGCCGAAGGCGTGCATTACCGGTTATGCCTCGAGATCCGCAGCGCCCCGTGAGGACATCATGGAGTCGCCTGACCTCTTTGAACATGAGACTATTGGCAAGCTTAGATAACGAATAGCTGCTAATTACAGTAAAGAAGACCTACATATATCCTGATATAGCGACGGAGTTGAATCATCATCTGACGTTGGCCAGAATCAACGAAGTCGTTGTCGTTAGGGCTTGGCACGAGACTAGACGAAAGTGGAGAAAGATGCATATGCCTGCGACGATCTTCAGGGGCATCCCACGCTAGGCTGGACCCTTGCCAAGGCGGCTGGTCCCACCACCCGTCCGATGGCTGTTCGTGGCTACGTGTCTCCTAGGAGCCGCACAGATAACCTCCCCTTGTCACATATATCCCCGTTTGGTGACGAGACGGCGGATCAAGCACAACCCCACCATCCCCCGTTACTCGATGGTGTCCATTTAAGTCCGGAGCGCTAGATCGAGCGTCCTGAATATACGGGCAGGAGTATCCCGGAGCTCGGAATTTAATGTACCGTTAGTCATCCGGCTATCTCGACTCCTGCGGAGCGTGGTGGCCTACCTTCAGCCAAGCGGCAGAGGAGGGGCCTCGTATCCGCGCTGGCTCTTCGGACAATCCAGCCTCGCTTTCCCGTGATGCCCTGCTTCGGGATGGAAACTAGCTGAATCTCAAGCACGGAGGCTAGGATTCGGAAAGATACCGATTTCAGGATGCAATGGAGGGCCGCCGAATTGGTGGTTATGATCGAAGATATGCCGAGGCATGTACTACACAGGCGCTCCGCTGTTCAGGAAGGAGGATGTTCGACCGCTTGCCGCACAGCCGACAAATATAAAGAAGGGAAAGTGGAAGAAGGTAAACTCCGCTACTAATGAGAATCGATGAACCTGGCGTCCAAATCAATATCGAGAGTGAGAAGGTGATTTGGTGGATGAACCGCCCGGCCATAAAATCACATGATGATGCGTCATATCACGGTCGCATATTCTCTTTCTTTAAGCTTGGTTGTATTAACTTCATGATAGGCGGAAGCCATTGCCAACTACTGTCCTTTACAAGCATTTTACCGACAAACAAGACATCAGGGTTTCATTCCTACGGAAGCTTATCTCCCGGCGAATGTCTTTTATATGGAACCGAAATGGAACCGATGATGCACGCGCCTTTACCATCTTGGACTTGCTCTGAATATGAGAAAAAGAAGTGGGAAATGGGCGAACAACGCCCGCTCCTTCGAGCGCTTGTTCTTAATGGAATCGCTACTATTCAAAGTGGCCAATCGTTGCATTTGCCTGTCGACCGCTGGCTATCGGATCGCAGAGGCCACGATTTAACGATTCAGCGTGCACTTCTTCGAAATTTCAGGAACTTACTCATTCTCGACGTTACGGGCAAGACGCTGGCATATTGGGCTCAGGTTAAGCAGGTTCTTGAGGCAGTTGATATTATGCCCTTAGATGTTCTCCAAGGTGACAACGCCGGTGTGCTGGTCTCTATTGGGCCTGATACTCCCGTGAAGCAGATATTCCCTGATGTCAGCCGTCCTACGACAATCGTCTGGAGTAGAAGGTAAAGCCAGGGTGGATGGCAAGTCCCGCGTATGGCGTATTGAAAATGGGTTGCTTTTGACTTTGCGCAAGCCACTATTCACTAAGGGGCGCCCCTCCCCAAGAGCCGAAAGCTTCAATGTTGTTAATTATCCAGTATACCAGGGTAGCTTTCCACAACATAAGTCGATTAATAGACATGGCTTGGGTTCGAGAACGCAGCGTATATTCCCCAATTTTGAGGTAATGAGCTTCCAGTAGATCGATTCTTAGAAGTCCTCGTACGGAGAATTTGGAAGACCAGAAAAGGCTGTCTTTGGACGCAGATGAGGGACGTTGGGAAAGGCATGACCTTTAATGGGCAAAAGCTGTCTGGATGGTCCAAGTGCATGGGTTGAAGACATAGGGCAAGTATGCACTACCAATTAGAGGTAGTGGGATGGCCCGGCTACAGTTGTATGGTGCAGGGATAGTTAACATTAGCCTCTTTCTGGGAGAGAATTTATGGTTTTCTTCTGAGTACCGCTGACTTAGTCGTTTTAATTTTACTTTATTTATCATGTAGGGATATTTCTTGGAGGATGATATTTTACTTGGGCTGGCCTTGGTAAGATTGTACCCTCTTAAAGCTACCTCTTTAGTGCGGGTTTGCAACTTCTGTTTAGTAGCTCAATCAATGTTACAGGTAGCTAGCTGGTTTGTCTACCTAGACTAGGTACCTGCATATCTGGCAACCTTTTGAATGTCCATATGAAAAGGATGCCATCCTGTCACAACCTTGAACTCTCTCCCCATAAATACTTACTCTTATCTTTTTTATGAATCCTTATCACAGCTTTCTCCCCATAGATAATTGAACCTTTCTCATGATGGAAGCTCTTCCGGATCCCCAGTTTCTTCTAGGCCTCTCAATCCTGGCCGTGGTCGCCTACTATAGTGTAACATGACCTCGCTACCATACCATACTTACACTTTACGTTACCAGCTAACATAGTCTGCAGTTTCTGGCTCTACTACGCTATATCGCCCCCATACCTCGTCCTGTTCTTCCATCAGAGAAGACCTACATTACCACGACACCAGACGGCAATGTAGTCACCCGTCAGTTACCATGCTGGCACGATAGGTGGCTGGCCGACCGTCACAGGAGTGAGACTGTGGACAGAGTGGCGCCCAATGCGCCCGGTCCTCTGATCGCAGATACCGGCGACATCGAGCCGCCTGAGCTGCGAATGAGCGTCGTCATTCCGGCATACAATGAAGAAGCTCGGATTCTGCCAGCCTTGAAGGAAGCGGTAGAGTATCTGGACGCCACTTTCGGCCGCAGCACTCGCACAACCCCCACCAAAAAACAGGACTCATACCCTAAAAGGCATGTAAAGAACGCCTTTAAGAAGGCGCCTCCGGAGGACTTAGCCGGCTACGAAATAATCATCGTGAATGACGGAAGCACGGACAAGACGGTACAGGTAGCGTTGGACTTCTCGAAGGAGTACGGACTGCACGATATCCTGCGCATCGTGACGCTGGAAAAGAATCGAGGCAAGGGCGGAAGCGTCACGCATGGCTTGCGGCACGTGCGAGGCGCGTATGCCCTATTCGCGGATGCAGACGGCGCGTCCAAGTTTAGCGATCTGGGCAAACTGATCGAGGGCTGCGAGGAGGTCGTCGACGGTAACTACCGGTGCGTTGCCATCGGAAGCCGGGGCCACCTTGTCGGGAGCGAAAGCGTGGTTAAGCGCTCGGCCATCCGCAACTTCCTGATGAAGTCGTTCCACATGGTCCTGATGATCCTTACCCCGCCGGCAACTTCGCGCATCCGCGATACCCAGTGCGGCTTCAAATTGTTTTCGCGCGCCGCCCTGCCGCACATCGTGCCGTACATGCACATGGAGGGCTGGATCTTCGACATCGAGATGCTCATGCTCGCCGAGTCGGCACCCGCAGTCCCCGTCCTTGGCAGCGACGGCGCTGCTATTGGCAGCAGTCCCGGCATCAAGGTTGCGGAGGTGCCCGTCGACTGGCACGAGGTGGACGGTAGCAAATTGAATGTCATACAGGACAGCATTAAGATGGCTATTGGTCTCGCGGTTCTCAGGGCGTCGTGGATGTTGGGCGTGTATCGGAGACGCCTCGCGTGAAGGGGGGCGTTGGGAGGTAAGGGAATATTACTGGGGCATATGGCAGTTCCACGTGCTTGCTAGCGATATATTTGCCCAGCGGAGCCACTACCAAGTACTGCACAATAGAACTACGGATCAGCGTTCAAATTCATCTATCCTCAACGCTGTGCGCGACAGCGTCGGAATGGCGGTTGGTCTCGCCGTGTTCAGGGCCTCATGGGTGATGGGCGTGTATAGGAAACGCATTACGAAAGGGGCGAGTGTATGTAACTTCAGCCTCGATAGTGCGACGCATCAGGTAGTGGAATTGCCAGATTACCTGTGTGCACCACGGATTTTACGGTGATTTCGATGCCCGCCGGGATGGTATGAGGTCCTAGTTATTCCCTGCGTGCTCTGCCGTGTCGCAAGTGCGGTATATTATACAGCGGCGGGCTCTGGCCGTAATAATTAAGTAAATGCGGGAGCCGGGCAAACTACGCCCCCGAGGTTATGTCACGACTAGACGGGACAGGATTACAAGTTCACGGGGCGAAGGCCGGAAGAGAAAAAGGTGATATCGCGCTCATCCATCCATCGCATATTCTTCATTCACTAGACATTATAAGTTTAAGAGTACATGATTACATCAGCGGATGGTCCAGCCTAAGCCCGGTAGCTAGAGCCGGACGCCGCTTCCAGGCAGTGGTACATAGGTAGATAACTAACCAGACAAGTAAAGAGTTCGTCACCACCTCATGATAATGCTCGTACACGCTCGCCTTGCGCCCCCGCGCCAGCCTTTAATGAATTCCCGAAACCCGTAGCCGGGAAGGGGGTATATCCACCGCTCGTGTCCAGAGAAGAACAAGGCCTCTCGTGTTCTATCCCCCCGCGTAACTTCGTCACTAGCCTGTTTGCTCCCGCGCACGGCGGATTATTACGCCAGATTCCCGACCACTTAGGAGCACGCCTCCATGTACAAGACGGGCAGGAATACGCAAGAGGCGGTCCAGAGGATGCTGACGGCGTTCCAGAGCAGGAAGGGGCCCTTCCAGAGGCCCGAGGCCTTCCAGTCGAGCCAGATGGCGAGGAAGGCTACGGAGAAGAAGTGGTAGGCAAGGACGGCGGGGCGCGGCAGGAGCCCGGCCATCATGGCGACGGGCTCGTCGGTGATGCCGCGCTCGAAGTAGCCCCAACAGCCGCGGCGCAGCTTCGCGAGGTTCGACTCCTCGCCGCGCGCCGCGAACAGGCTGTACAGTGCCTGCGCCAGCACGTTGATGATGGCCGTGAGCCGCTTACGCCGCCAGTGGAAGTCGGCCATGGCGCGGCGCACCGCGGCGGTGTCCGTGAGCACGGGCACCCGCTCGGGCGACAGCACGTCCGCGAGGATGGCCACATCGTTGAGCGCCACCGTCATGCCGCCGCCCGTCAGCGGGTGCCGCATGTTCATGGCGTCGCCGAGGATCACGAGGCCCGGGTGCTGCTGCTGTGTCGGCGGCAGCCAGCTGTTGGGCATGCTGGTCGGGATCTTGCCGTCCAGCCGCTCGAGCGCGGTGCGGAACGACGGCTGTACCGAGGGCGGCAGCGCCGGCAGAACGACGTTCGTCATGTAGCCCCGGACGCCGCCGGCCGCCGGCTGCGCCTCGGGGAGCTTCTCGGGCACGTCGATCAGGGCGCGGGTCTCGTGGGTGCCGATCTGGTACAGCAGCACGGGGGCGGCGGCGTTGATGATGACGTGCCCGTAGCCCGGCTGCGGCAGCTCGCAATCCACCAGCTCGAGCGCGTAAAACTTGCTGCGCACAATGGGCGCCTTACCGATGTATTGCTTGCGGAACTTGGAGGCGTAGCCGTCGGCGATGATGGTCAGCTGGCCGAAGAAGCAGTCAGGCTCCTTCTCGCCCGTTTTAGGGTTGACGGTTCGCGTCGACACGCCGAGGATCTCTGGGTTGTGGTCGCCCTTGATGGTGTCCACGGCTTCCGTCTCGAAGACGGTGATGTTCGGGTGTTTTAGACAGGCTTTCCGTAACTGGGTGATGAACCTGCCGTGGTGGAAAGAGCTTCCCACCGGTCTCGAGTCGTCCCTCTTCTGATGTGCTGAGCCGTTGGCACTTCCATTTGCGTGTCCTTGTTTTGATACGCGAGAGGTCCCGTCGGGGAGAAACTCCATGGAGGGATACGGTATTTTGACATCCTTGCCATTGAACACTACATCGTAGCCATAACACGGTACCGCGTCGATACCCTCGATAGTGTGCCCCAGACCCAACTTCTTTAGTGAATTGACACCGCCCGGCTGCATCAATTCGCCGACAATCCGATTCGGCTCCTTCATCCATCTCTCTAGTAGTATTACGCTTCGTCCTTGGTTCGCAAGAGTGTGGGCGACGGCGCATCCGAAGACGCCTGCGCCGACAACTACGACGTCGGCCTCATGGTACCTCGACCGCCGCTCGGCGAGGTCTTCGAGGGTCACTGTAGTTGCGCTCATGAGGGTGAACTATCGAAGCAAGGAGACACCTAAAATGCTTTTAGGAGAAAGTCGGGCGACGGATATGACAAACACCAACCCCTGGAATTGGGTATGAGCAAGAGGCAGGGACGTTGAGGTAGCGTGAAATGAGGCAAAGGCTAAATTGAAGCTGGAGAAGGGAAGGCGGCAGCTTAGAATTAAAGGAAGGTCTCTTCACCGCTTCAGATCGCTCCGGAAGGCTAGGATTCGGAGGGATAGGAGTCGGATGGATAAATTCTTGAAGGATAGGATGCGGAAGGCGGAAACCAGCGAACGTGTTGACGATATTTCGAAATTTATCTGGTCCCCTCAGGTCATGATGGTTCGATAAATCGTCCCAATGGCTGCTCAGTTTTCTTTTGACAAGGATCCAATTTGTGCCCCTGATTGCATGTGAACAGTCTCCCCCGAGAGAACCCCAAAAAAATGGCACTTTTGATCCATCCACTTAGAGTTGCAATATGACAACAGGAATCAACATACCTATTGTGATAAGGATAAAACTGACCAGATATTCGGAAAGAACGACATCTTGCGAGAAGACTGATATTTTTTTCAATTTAATTGTTAACGTTGGTGTTGATTTAATTGCGAGTTGCAAACGTTGCATCTAAGCAAAATCGTGGTAGAAACGGCAGGTGGCCTAGGCGTGGGTCAATTGAAAGTGTGCCCTTTTCTCTGCTCCCCCAGCACACGGATCACAACCGCCGTGGTTGTGCCTGGGCCCCACTGCATTTGAGAACGCGCAAACAGCCACTCGTAAGTGGCGTATGTACTAAGGCTACGGTGCATCCATACCAGTCCAGGTACACCTCCAGTTACACCCCCCAGTTACATCTATTCTAATGTACTTAGTATGTAACTAGTCGTCACAGAAGAATCACCCATTCAGCACCCGACCGTCTCGCTTTCACTCGGGCCGTTATTACTAGGTAGGTAGCCCTACGGTCGGTCGAGCAGTCAATGCGGCATAGTTGGAGGTAAGAATTTCATCAACTTTTACTTTCGTGCTATTGGTCCAGTCTCTTTAATTGGCTAGAATAAGCGTTTTAGAGCCAGGCACATCGAGGAACCAAACCTATAGGAAAAAGGCGGACAGTCAGGAATTCTACCGCTTTGTCAAGTTCCAAATCCCATGGCTTGAGATCTCCGTTCGCGATGCCGTAGCACCGGCGGGGTCGAGACTACCGCATGAAGGTTTCCCGTAGATCTTCTACCAAGTTTTCAGTGCAATATGACCATCGTCCTCTTTGGTTAGAAGCGCGGATTTGCAATACTTGGCAACATTACGAGCGCCGACTTGCGTGAGGATTAAAGGTGATGAGTATGCACATCAGACCCTTGAACGCCGCTGTAAAGTACTACAAAGCCGACCAAACCTGTATAGCTGCAACGCATGGTTACGAAGAGTTGAGAAAGACGACCTTCATGGCCGCGTGGCGGCAAGATGCTTCAAATCAATACAATCGGAGACAACCTTGGAATAGACGTTTAGTGATAGGCAGCCCTGAACAGTGTCTAATCGTGTTCAATTTACCTACTTACACCGTCCGAAATGCGCCCATTTATTAATGGGTTTGTGTGTCGTCGTTTCCACCATCGCCACCATCGTTGCTCCACAAGGTGACCTACATACAGTAACGGGGCCTTCATTATAAGCTTCGAAGCTCTACTCCTCACTAGTGAAAGGTTCCTCTGGGACCTTGGGAGTATATTCCAGTTCTTAGGATCTGCCCGAATCCGAGTCTTATCATCATTTATTCCCAAGTCAGCGACCACGCCTTCGCTTAAGGGCCGGACGTCGGCCGCGGTCCCAGGGATGGCCTTCCGCGGCCGTGGTTCGAACCGCGGGCTACTCTCTTTCTCGGACCGCTGCACATCACTGTATTACCCAAAAGCTCGCAAAGTAAGCCTGCCTATATTCCTGTCGATTCGACATTATCAAATACCACATTATCGCCACCGGTATCTGGACGAAATAGGCGCAAATCGGCTCAAACACAACCGGCCCCCTGTTTGGGAAGTAGCAACTGCAGCCCAGGGCAATGGTTTTCTTTTTCCAAGGAATGGAGAGTGGTTGGAGTATATTGTATTGCAAGATCGCGCAAACAGAAATTTCAAACGAACTATCCCGAGAGTGGCGCTCCGTGATATGTGTTCTTGTCGACGTTGCTTTGACCCGTCTTCCAGACAGAAGCGCTTCTCTACTGGCGATATTCCTCCGCGGTTGCTTATCAGGTCGGTTCAAACTACCGCGGACGGATGTCTTGAAGTAGTATGGGGGAATGATTTCCTGGCACGGGGGCTCTCTCATCTTTCACGATATACGCCAGACCAGCTGAAATTCCTCGCTACTGGGCCGCAGCAAGCAGAAAGAGGCGAAGAAGTCATCGTCGCGTCAAGTGCCCGTCGGCCCTGGAACCGCGCTACAATCTCCAGAGACCTTGTGAGAGTCAGCTATGCTGATTTCTTAGCTAGAGGCCAGGCATTTTATAACGCCGTAAGGGGGTTTTATCTCCACGGATTATTTCTAATTCACGATATGCCTGACTCCGAAGACTCGCTGCGCATTGTAGCAGGTGTAGTCGGAGAACCACGAGAGGGGAGGGTAATGGCTGACGACTTTAGTCGACCCGCTCGGCCAGGTAATGGAGCGGTACGGATGCATACCGTACATGCCTCTTTCGTGAATCCACCACGGCTTAAGTTCCTTCATTGCCTGGACAACACGACTCATGGCGGAGAATATCTGTTCAGCGATGGGCTAAGAACCGCCACCCACATGGCGATTGAAGAACCCGAGATTTACAACATGGCCTCTCGATGTAAAATCAACTTCACGTACAAAGAGGGGGATTATTCTTACCAATCTACTCGTTGTATCATCATCGAAAAATATTCTCATCGTCGGATCCAGGTGATCAATTGGGACCCGCTTTCGCAAGCCCCTTTCCAGAGCTATGTCTGTGGGAAGGGGTCCCAACACGCGATCCGTGCTTTGCGATCTTTTCAAGAGAAGCTGGAGGCCCCAAACAATGTGTTAAGGCTCAGGCTGGAGCCGGGAACTTGCGTCGTGCAGGATGCCATGCGCGTGTGTTGCGGGAGAGAAGCCATCTCGTCGGGAACCGTCAAGACGAACCATCTTTACATGGATGGCGAGTACTTAGCCTACGCCTACAGGTCGTTTGGCACGACCGTAACGCCGACGGGGACTCAAGACGCCAGAGTCCATGAGGAAAGGAGTTATGTCAGAAGACAACTCCGGGAAGAACGGCTTCCTCCTGATGCTAAGGAGAAGGAGTCCTCGTCGAGCTCGAACGGGCCGTTACGCTTCGCGTAGGATAGACTCGAGCCTCTGTCGGTGTGTGGGCTCTCTGGCGTTGCATGTTTATAGCTCCTAAGCTATATCTCCATTGATACTATGCAAGATACTGCTAGGTTCAAGCCATATTTTCCAGGCTGAGCCAAATACACCAAAATCATTACACGATATAATGCGCACGATAGATGCTATACCCAGTATCTTGGAACACGATGATTAATCGGTGGTTTTCACGATTTCCATTGATACCATAGTGAGCGCTTTTATTCTATTACTCATTAACCTGCCGCGTATACGTCCATTATGGGGGCCCCTGGGTCTGCGAAAGGTCTCGTTGAAAGCCGCACGCCAAATATGTCTGCCTGCCTGCATCCTCCGGGGAACACGCGGAAACTCCGTCATGCCCGCTACAAGTTCGTAAGTACGTGCCGAAGGCGCCTTCCACGGAAAACACACCACTATGGCATGGAGACAATGATGGAGAAGGGAAGGGCGAAAAAGAAAATAGGCGAGAAAAGAAAGAGTAGAAAAATGGGGAGGGGGCAGAACAGGAGGTAGATCGAAACACACGGTTCAAGACAACCTGCCTAGATAATCAGTGCCCAAGAACTACGGAAAGCGAACTGCTGTTTTCCAAAGAGACGGAGACTAGTTATGTACGTCGTAAGCAAGCATGTCGGGACTGTTTGCTTCCTTCTGCCTTCAGATCTTCCGTCTCTCTCATCCCACTCTGCTACACATGATAAATCGGCAAAGATGACTACGGATATACTACTTGTTCCACGACCCATACTCATTACAACACCGGAAACTTCACTCATAATCTTCTCAGCGAACATTTGGTAGAGTTAAAAAAAATGAAATCATTCTTAGATTCTCCTCAGCTTGGCGATTTGATATATTTTCTACATTACTCCTTGGCAAGATGTACTACGGTAATATGTTGGTTATGGTATTTATGCTGATTAATCTAACAACTAAGGACCCGGGAAAATGGCAATACATGTTAGAGATGGTCAAGTTTCATTTATATTCCCGACGGGCCGTTGAACATCCAAAACCGCACGCTGGCTGGCATCTATATGACATGCGCATTATTTAGACAGAGAAGGCCCTCCGCAGCATAGCCAAGCTCACGCAGCCACTGGTGGGGCCACAGATATTTCCTTTATGTAGCTTCACGTAGGGCCAACCACCCATCCCCCTGAATCCGCATCACGAGCCCCTCCCCGGGGCCCGCCCCCCGTCATCTGCGCCACGGCGTCCCCCACGATGCGCAGCGCCTCCTCGGAGATGGTGTTGCCCTCGCGCTGCCTCTGGGCGCGCAGCAGCCGGAGGTCGTCGAGGGCGCTTCGCAGGACTTGCGCGGTGGCGGCGGCGGCGGGGCTCTGCTTGAGGGACTGCACCTTGCGGAGGGTGGTGCGCAGCTCGAGCAGGGTCTTCTTCTCGTGGGCGAAGTCGCAGGCGCGCAGGGAGGTGAGCAGGTGCTCGAGCCCGGGGGCGTCGAGCGTCTGCGAGTAGGCCATGAGTAGGACGCGGAAGGCCTGGCGCGAGAAGCAGGGGGTCGCGGACCCGCTGCGCTCCATGGCGAGCCGGCACAGCGAGATGGCCCGGGCGTGCTGCCCGAACTTGATGCACACGAGGGCCGTGTGCGTCAACACCGCCGCGTCGATGATGATATGTAGCGCTTCGAAGCGGCTGATCATGGTCTGGATGTGCTGCATGACGTCGGTGGTGCCGCCCCGGAACCGATCCATCTGCGTCCTGATGAACGCCGACACGGCGCTGCTGACGTCTTGGCCTTGCCCGTGAGCGCTGTGGATCAGGTGGAACGCGGTGCCGGTGCTGTTGCCGGGAAGCTCCAGGGCCGCCGTCACTGCAAGGCGAAAGCAGTAGCTGCAGAAAGGCATGCCAAACCTCATCGCACGCCTGTAGATTGTGACTGCCGCCATGTGCTTGCCGCAACCTATCTCCTGGTTCATTGCCTCGTAGACGTCGCGATTGTTCGTCGATCTGCCCATATAGGCCAGCTTATTCACGGATACCGCTTTATGGCGCGCTTGCTTGGCCTTGAACGACAGGTGGGTCTTGGAACTTCCAGTGATCGAAGCTTGGCTTAGAACCCTCTCGGTGGAGTCGTCAGTGGCATTTGGGTTGAGCTGACGCATATTTGAGATTAGGCTTTTCAACTGCTCAAAGGAAAGCTTCCAGCGTGCCCGACAATTATAGAGCATGGCATTGCAGAAAGTCGGATCTAAAGCGAATCCGGCTTCGCTGCAGTACTCCAACCACGATATGAGACCTGGCATATCGTGACACTCGCCGTGTTTGTTTGCCACAAGGGTGACGATATAACGGTGCAGGCCCACACCAAGATCGCGCGTATATATCGTTACGAAGTCCCGGACTTCAGAGACTGGATGATTTTGGGCGAAGATCTTCAAGACCATAATGAAAGCACTGTCGTACTCTTCCTGCAGCCTCTCGGAGAAATCAACGTATGGCCTATGTCTGTGTGATTGCATCTCAGCGAAGTCATCGTACACACCCTCCCAATCACCGGCTTTGGCCTTGGCTAACGCAAAATAACCCTGTAGAGGTATATCTGAAGCCAGTTCAGGGTACAGCTGAATCAACTCGTCGTAGTAAGATTGCGCCATGATATACTCGTCAGCTCTTAGGGCGAGCTCGACCATAACACGGTAAACACCTTGAGGATGGCCGATCCTGTCGAGTAGCCCAAGGGCCTTGGCTTCATCGAAAAGCGCCTTAGACTGGGAGAAGTCTTTGTGACGATGCCAGTGAGCCTGTAAAATTTTCATGATCCATCGCGTCCTCAACGACGCGTCACCGGCATTGCCCATCCGGGCATAGGCACGTAATACTTGAGCTGCCTTTAGACCCTGCATGGCCTCCACAGCATAAACGACCCGATCTAGTGTCTCGTTGAACAGGGAGTCATTCGGGGTCATCTTGGAGAAGTTGAGGAGGAAGATTTTGACTACGTTTTTATAGTCATGGTACTCGGAGAGTGCCTTAATGACCCAGGCTGAAAAGTTAGAGCAGTCATCTAACTGAGTTAATACTCTCCAGTAGATCCCTGAAACAATTCGAAACTGCCGAAGAGCAAGAGCTCCACTGAGCAATCGTTTTCCAATACGCTCGACCTCTAGGTGATTGGATTGGGGGGCTTCTGTGAAGGGAGCTAAGAATAACCGCGAAGCTTTCAAGAAGGCGTCGCCGATGCATTTATCTTCCGATCCAGCCGGGGGAAGATAGGACTCTATGATAGGGAATGGGTCGTGAGCATAGTACCATGATTCGCTGAGCGGATCACCATCCAACACACGATCAAGAACCCTGGCCGCATCCTCCCACCTGCCACGGACCTGACATTCTTTCGAGAGGTGGGCTGATAGGCCAAGCCAGGCATCACCCACCTGTTGCAACATATACCTCGTCTTGGGAGCACTGAAGAACTTGGCCAGAGCAAGATCAAATTTTTCTTCATCGCGGTTACAGAGGATCTCGTCGATGCTCCTCGTTAACGAGGCAGGGTCGAACGACTTGGGCCGGACACGAGATGTCCTTGCGGACTCTGATCCCCAATTTGCCGAACTATTCACAGAAGATTTGCGAGTTGACGGTATCCTTGGTGCAGCACGGGATAGCCCTTCTCGCGCCAGGGCCACGGGCTCTAGCGTATGCGAAACTGGGGATTGCTGAGTTGCATGCTCAGCTTGGTGTCTTTGTGTTTCGAGCCCGTCATTGAGCGCTTGAAGCCCTGGTGACTGAGTATATTCCGCATCCCCAGCAGTTTTTCTGCTCGATGTACTCGGAGCAAGGAGGACCCTAGGATATTCGTCAGGACCACAGGGCGTTTCCGTCTGGTCCCGCTCGCGTGCCTCATCACGGCGCAGAGGGACGGCATCGTCGAAGTCAAGTTGCGAAGCGACGGACTCGAGTGCTCCATGATACTGGGGCGATTCCTTCAGCTTCTTCTTGTTGGCAATCGCGGTCCTCAGCGTACTGATACGGCGTCGTCGGTCTTCCAGAATAACGCCAATAGCGCACGAGGTACCTAAGGCCAGACCTCGGAGGGCGTGAATCGCTGCCTTGGACGGGACGGGCAGTGGAGGTGGCATAGTTCGGGGTTATGTGATCGGCAGAATCAGGTGATCCATCCTGAGCCCTCCGGCCAGGTCAATTGGCGGCTTGGAGGATCTAGTCGAGTTTGCTGGAATGAACTTCGCTACAGTGGAGCGAGCTCAAACATTCGATTCCTCGATTCGAGGTTGATCGGGATTTGGAGGCTCAGGGTCCAAACCCACATTTCGCCTCTCGATTTCCGGTTAACTTAAATTCTATATTTCGTCATATTCACATATGCGATAATTGGGGGTCACCGCGTCTAGCATTACAACCCAACTGGAAAAGAATGTAAAATGGGAACGAGATACTGATGAACTGAACGACCCCGGCGAGTTCGAATTTGCTGTTCTGTCTATATTTATGGCGATGTGTACCTTCCTCTACATTTATATATCCCTCGAACGCCACGTAAATGCCTCTAATTATATACAGTGTTGGTACACATCATTCCGTCCCTCATATATATATACACCCTGCACATACACTACGCCGTATACGCAGTGTCTTCCGGCGCTTGGGTCGGGAACCAGATCTGCATACGGCGCAAGATAGTCTGATATAAGAACAGCATGCATCCGCTCTGGACGCTGGTCCACACAAATCGTGGTCCGACACCTCTAAACCAACCACCGACACCTTCCGTTCTATATATTAGTCTTAGCCCCTTCGTGACCGATTCGGTGTCCAGATTGAGGGCACCTGGGGGTCGTATGTGAGTCGACGGAGACGACGTCGATATAGGTCGCTTGATCTGCTTCGGTGTGTTCTGCGACTTGCCCGGCTTTGAGGGTACTTCCTTCAACCCAGATTTCGTATCCGTGACCGTACGCTCTTTAAGCTGGCCCATCACCGGCACCGAGTCAATCTGCGTCTGAAGTCTGGTCTTGACAACATCAAGAGGACACGTGAGGACGCCCGCCAAACCTCCACCGGCAGCCCCGGTAAGAAGCTCCAGCGGAACTCCGATGTCTCGGCTTTGTTTCCATTGCTGCGCCCAATGGTAGAACTGCTCGTAAAACATAAACTGCAAGGCTGAAAAGGGGAGATCTCGATATAGTGTCGCTTTGTATCCTGAAAACAGTTCCGAAAATCCCTCAGTTCGGATAATGGTTCTTGCGGCATCAAACGTGCCGCGATAGTTGTATCCAGATTTGAAGAAGGGGTTATTATGCCGCCCCTGAAGTTGCAGACGTGTCTTCAATACTTCGGAAGGGACGTACACCACGGAAGCAGCAAGGTCACCAATAAAGCCTGAGAATGCATTAATCTCTAGTGAACCCCAGTTTCTGTAAGTATGCGTCGTCGATACGTACCCGCCGTCAGGTACGACACATGCGGCTGGATGCCGTAGTCTAACATGTGGCGCTTACTCCACTCGTATGTACCGAAGAACAGAACGGTGCCCGGAAACGATCCCATCATGGCGGGAAGCCAACCTCCATAGAGGCCGCGCCGGACACCTTCTTGTCTCCATATCGTGTAGTAGGACGATCCTAATGATGTGTATTTGGGGGGGAAATGGGGGTCGCCTTGTTGTCGGGTCTTGACAGTATCGAGCGAGTGCATGAGCATGTCACCTGTCGTGCCTCCGAGTCCACCAGCGATCATGTTCTAGCGGCGCAAAGGCGGTCAGATGGATCTCTCTTACACTTTCACTCTCACTCTCTTTCGCTCGCTCTCCTCTGGAGGTGGAAGGGAATACCCACGTGGATGTATGGCGGGCGCCCCTCGTGCTCGCCATCCTCTTTGAAGGTCATCTTCTGGCCGCGCGACGACGAGGCCTTGCGTTTCTACTGATATCCGACTCGAGACCTGCGCAAACTCAAGGTCCATTGTTGGCGACGGCCACTGAAGTAGGAGGGGAGCTCCGGATGGATCGGTAGGTGGCCTACAGGATAAACTGGCTATGAAGATGATGAGCCAGCGGGCGCAGGCGAGCCTTGGGCTTAAGCTAATGCGCCTGGTGAGGTTCGGAGAGGAGCGCGCTGAGGGAGAGGCCGCCTCCGGAGAGCAGATGGCTGGCGATGGATCTCTCAAGGTGAAGAGTCCCTGGAAATTTTCGGTCTAGGGTAAGCTATCGCAAACGTACTTAGAAGTTCCGCTTATCGATTAGCGGCCCCTCAGGGGTCCATCGTTGGCGCATTTATGGCAACCCTCTTATCAAAATTACCTAATCATTGGTTAAAAGCCATCATTACCTCCCAGCAATAATACATCATACGCGCAGTGGTGGACATCCGGTTGTATCTATTTTAACCATCGAGGTTTGTGCCCTTGCGCTTGCTTGTTCGTTGGGAGTGCAAAGAGGTTGATGAGGCGGCTAGTGTTCTCTTGTTGGAGGCCTTTGGCATGCACATCATTGCATGCCCGCCACTTGTCCAGATATCGAAGTCTTCAGGTACTCACGGAAATCAATCGCCAACGAGACCAGTTTCTATTTCGGGTCTCAATCATGTAGTTATATATGCTTCCTGAACTGTTCTGCATGCTCCCACCACCGCACTCGCCCAGCTCTATGGAAGGGCCACACGATATGTGTGACCTGTCCGATGATGAGGCCTGTCGCTATCGGCCCATACGCATTGCTGTCCCAGCTGTCGCGTTGGCCCGCGTCTCCTTCGACCCAGACATGGCCCGGCGGCACCCTGACAGTGGCAACGGGATACGGGTCCCTCGTCCTGATCACGTCGCCTTCTAGACCAATGATCCTCTTGACCGCTACGACTTCGGGGTTCCATGGGCTCCTAGGATTGTGCAAGTGCGGGTTAGCATATCACATTCGTGAGATAAGCAAGAAACGTCGTTCTTCCGTCCAGTAGGACACGAGTGCGACTCGAGCACAGCTTGTAAGACCTACCAGAAAGTGACGATCATGCCGTGCTGCAGGTCGTGCTGGGCGCCGTACTTGAAGTTGAGCACGACGTCGCGGCGCAGCGTCTGGTCGCGCTCGGCGTTGAGGAACGGGTACATGGACGGGCCGTTGATCCTGGTCAACTCGAGCACGTAGTCGTTGAACATGGACAGCACGGGGAGCCAGGTCGCGAACGCGAACATGTAGAACCCGAACCTACCGAACGCCCGGACCCGCGGGCCCGGGTCGAACCGCTGCTGCTGCTGCTGCTTCGGCGGGGAGAACCTGAGGAGACGCGCCCATACCGGCCGGAACGACATTCGGGACAGGTCTCCTTTTCTCTGTCGCGGCGCGTCGGGTTAAGGGCTGGCGGGAACGGTGGAGAGCCCAATTGAAGAACTCCCGGTCTGGTAACTTGGAGGATTGCGAAGTCGCACTCGAGCTCAAAGTTCGAGCTTGCGGATGCCCCACATCAATGCTCCATTGATGAATATTACTAGATAATCCAATATCTGCCCATAGTTACTCGTCTAACATTGCCCCCTTGGCAGCGCACACATATCTTCTCCATGACCGCTAGTAAAAGCAGCAGACTTAGTAAAGGAAATGGAAAGTGCTGTTACCTATAATAGACCCCTGCTTCAGGGAACCAATACTGCTGATTCTGCATGATTGTCACTAGTAGGTCGTCCGCGCTAGAGAAATATTCTCCGTATGCGACTCTCGTCCCTGTGCCACAACGAGGTTGGGCAAGTCACCACTTTTTTCGAGGCATGGGACATGCAAAAAAGGGGTACCCGCTCGACAGATCTCAAAACTATACCACATATTTCACACTAGAAACAACAAGGAGGGGCTTTGGTCATAATCTCATTATGAAGGATGCTCAATTCTCATGCTGCTTTTATGTATCCTCCTGACATGATGCGACCCCCCCGGACTCTCAACCTTTTAGCCATGGACCTTCCATGTCAGGCCGAAATGAATAGATGGCGCGCTATATACTTTTCCTGCCTTTAGACCGCCTCAGGGACATTGTCGTCGCTCTCGCTAACGCTCTCGTCTCCGCTGACCTCGGCGTTCTCCCGTTCTCGCTTCTCCATCAGCGCCTGCAGTTCAGCGTCGTCCGACTCCGTAACGGCCTTAGGCTCCATCTTGACCACCAATTGACCGCCGGCGCCCTCGATGCTATTGCGTATGTTGCCGATGGCTTCCTCCAACCTCGAGATCCCCAGACTCTTGTCCAGACACGTGTTCGTCAGTACGTATAGCGGTGGTGATACAAGTCTAACTTTGACCTGGTTCTCTTCGGTATTGCCTGCCTCGGCTGTTGTAAGAGCAGCCTTGACAGCATCGATACCCTCATACCCAAAGCACGTGACCTCGACATCGGCGCGGACCTTGGTGGGTTGCGGCGTCAACCGCTTTCCAATGTATGATTTGAGTTCCTCAGCAGCTGCGTCGCTCGGGAATGTTATGTCGTTCCAGACTTCGGGGTTCCTGACGTGACATTAGTATTGGTGGCAAAAGAGAAGGACAAGAGGAATCTCACGTGATGGAGAGTTTGAAAGCATCAATCGCATGGCCGTATCTCTTGTTTAGCGGCCACGTTATGGTCTCGTATAGTCGCTCGATAGGCGTTTGAGTCTTCTCCGCTACGTGGCGCATAATGGAGTGGACCGTCTTGCTCTTGTTGTACCGCTCCTCGCACTTGACGATATCCTCAGGGGACACTCGTCGCTTCGAAAGGTCGATATAACCTGCCCTAATTATTAGCCGACAGGGGTAATGCGGCTGATCCCTTAGAAGCCTAACGCACCCTTTTCCTTGTCAACTCGGAGTACCACGACAACTTCATTTCGTCCGACACGGATAAGCTTCTGTATACTTCGAATACGTCTTCGCGAGAGCTCGGAAAGCAGAATCATGCCATCAATGTTGTCATATTCTAGGAGCTTTACATATGCACCCATATCGGCGATCTAAATTTGGGGTGTCAGAAAATGATGGGCAACACAGCATGGTGGGAGAACAAACTTGCTTGACATTAACCATGACGAAGCTATCGATCTCCGGATACTTCTCCTCGTAAAATCGACAATTTGAAAGCGACATCTTGGCGGTTGTGGAATCAGGCGTAGTGTACGATAGGCGTTCTTGCGAGATGGCACTCGGTGCCTAAGATGAAAACTTAGGGATTTAGGAATCTCTTGGACAGTGATGTGACCAGGTGGGATTCGTCTCTTCTCTTAGGCATATAGTAGAAGTACAAATAGCCAATTGAGAAAATTGCGAGTGTGATCTTCGTCTCCTAAGGTGTCCCAGGCTGTTCAACTCATCAATGATGAATGCTCTAAGTGTCACATTTACTTAAATTTCCAGCAGCCCCTCGACCTTACGTGGTGGGGTCAAGGAAATGGTTGCAGTGACTCTTGGCGGGGTTTTACTGGACCCGCAAGGCCCTGGTAGGCGGGTATGTGCGCTAGGTACTTAGGTACCTACCCCCGAAGTGAAGCGGGATTGGTGAACTTTGCCTGGCATAACGGAGCACGGAGAGACAGTAAGACCGATTACCGAAGCTAGCAAAAAGGCTCTAGTCAATTAGTCAATTTGCACATGGGCAGCTGCAAACATTTGGAGTTTATGGATTCTTAGAGCCTCCATCTTTCCCAGGAATTTCCTTCCCGATGGAAGCTTGCACCACTTCTTCTCCCTTCCAACCCGTCCAAATGTCTCGTGCTCCACGGTTCCCCCAAAACCCGCTGATAGCTTCTGTCAGCTGGTCTCAAGCCTTACTAGGACTTAACCGTCGTTTTCCCACCGAGCCAGAGCTCACATTTTAGAATCATATTCCATGATGGACGACTGACACCGTTATCCTTCCGTAAATGTGTTATTAGGTAATAGAGATTCTGTGGAAATCATGGATGCGTCTAACGCAGCGAGCGGAGGGATCGCCCTCTCTGAGGGCATCTCGACTACGAACAGCTCTGCTGCCGCCCTAGCTACTGCCGCCATACAACAGGCTATCGTCGCCGATGGGCAAGGTTCATCTTCCTGGCTGGGGCTTATAGGAAGGTTCACATGGTTCTTGCTGCATCTGGTGTCGATAATTCTGTACTGGAGCCTCAAACTTACCACGATTTCTGTCCCGACCCTTTTGTTCACGCTCTTCTCGACAAGTTTAACGGTAACAATGAACGCAACCACATTGCTCTTCGTCGTTGGCCTCATCGTCTCTGGTGTCACCTGGGTTGTGCGGTACCGGTACCTGAATATGTACTCCCGCCTCCCGCCAGAGCCTCAGCGCAAAGAACCCGAGCTGGTGTTATTCCCAGACACCAATGAGGAGGGGACCAAGCCTGGCCTCTCCAACTACCTGGACGAGTTCCTTAGCGCTATTAAGATCTTCGGCTATCTTGAGCGCCCTGTTTTTCACGAGTTAACGCGGAGCATGCAGACCAGAAAACTCATTGCCGGCGAAACTCTGAATCTCGAGGATGAACAGGGGTTTTGTATCGTGGTGGATGGGCTCGTGGAGATCTTTGTCAAGACATCGCATAGCGACCAACCTCCTACGTCGACCAATGCGTACGGCGTCCCTCGCGAACCATCTCTCGCCGAAGAAGATGAACACGTCCTTCCCGGCCAGCAAACCTACCAGCTGTTGACTGAGGTTCGGAACGGAGCACCCATGTCTTCTCTCTTCTCTATCATGTCCCTGTTTACGGAGAACGTAAGCTTGGGTCTACCACCAGAGGATGGCACGGAGCCCAATTCGGCGAATGGGGCAGTCGGCTCCCAAATGCCGTCCGGCGCCGGGTTCTCCGGTGGCCACGATGACGCAGGGTATCGCCCTGGGACACCGGATTTTGAAAGGGCCGATGGGCACCGTACGCTGATGGTGGAAGAGCCAGACCCGAGGATGAGCCTGTCGAGAATCCCTCCAATATCGTTAGACTCATCTTCTGGACTTCGACGACCGCCTCGGCCTGCAGCGAACAGGCCTTCTCTAAATTCTGCGCATCCTGATCTTATTGCAAGAGCTACCGTTGATACCACCATCGCGATCATACCTGCTAGTGCGTTCCGCCGGCTGATCAAGATCTATCCCAAAGCTACTGCACACATAGTTCACGTCATCCTTTCGAGGTTTCAACGCGTGACTCTCGCAACGGCATATAATTATCTCGGCTTAACGAACGAAGTGTTGCACACCGAGAAGAACATGATGAATTATACGTCGTGGCAGTTACCGAACATCTTGCGAGGTGACGCTCTAGACCGCCTGAAAGAGAAATTCAAACAAGAGCGGGAGAGAGCTGGAAAGGAGGAGAGTGGTAAAGGGATCGCTCTGCATAATGCATCAGCAGCGGCAGATGGCCGCAGATCTGGTACTGGGTTACGCAAGGAGGCCGCGCTGCAGGCAATGAGTAAGACAAGGCCGCAGTCCGTAGTAGCCTCTACAATAGTCCCGCCGCATGAGCGTGTCTCGATCCACACCGCGAGTCCCGGTGACTTGCTGACTAATGCTCAGATAGCTCGTTCTGGCGGTGCACGGCATCCTGGAAGCTTCAGTATTCCACTGGCGCAACCGTGGCAAGCGGGAGACTCACTCCGTAAAGAAGACACTAGTCCTTTGGCGCAGCGGACGTTTAACCCATTCGCGACACAAAAGCGAGTACGCTTATCCCTTGACCCTAGAGAGTCAGTGGATGAGGATAATCTGTTCAGGGTTTCCATACTTGAGTGTCTCTTCAAGGCCTTAGGTATGGATGATTCTGGTGGGTCGTCCTCCAGGAGTGCGGAATCCGCGGAAGGCTCGCCACGACTCATGTCTTACGACCAAAAGAGGCAGAAGGCTATGTTTGGCAATAATGCATTTGGATTTATGCCTCCATTTGAAGGTTCGATGGACTGGGATACCGAATCCATGACCTCTGGCGGCGTTTCCATGACCCGGAACCCCAATCCCCAGGCATTGGCTGCCGAGATGAAGCATGAGGTGGAGATTGTTTTCTTCCCTCAAGGCTCGGTCCTAGTGGAGCAAGGAGAGCGAAGTCCGGGCCTCTACTATGTCATTGACGGATTTCTTGACATATGCGTCCCTTCGGAGGACTCTGGAAGCAATATTCTAAGCGCATCAAGCAGGACATCCTTATCAGCGATGCATAGAGCAGAGTCCCAAGATGCAGCCCGATCCCCCTTGGACTTCGCCCAGCGAAGCCCCGACCCTAACACCAATCTGCCGGATGGCAAGCGGAAAGGGAAGGCCCGTCGCCGTGTCGGCCTGGTGAAGCCAGGCGGACTTGCAGGCTACATCGATACAGTCTCATCGTACAGATCTTTCATCGATGTAGTGGCAAAGACGGATGTTTACGTGGGATTCATTCCGCGGGCAACAATTGAGAAGCTCATGGAGAGATACCCCACAGTGCTTCTGACCATGGCTAAGCGGTTGACGCATCTGCTCCCGAAGCTGCTTCTTCACATTGATTTCGCCCTTGAATGGGTTCAGGTTAATGCCGGCCAAGTCTTGTTCCGCAAAGACGAGGAGAGCGAAGCCATCTACCTCGTGCTCAACGGCCGCCTGCGTCTAATTGAAAATAGAAAAGACGGGGGAATGAACGTTCGGGCGGAGTTTGGCCAAGGTGACAGTGTTGGAGAGTTGGAAGTCTTGACCGAGTCGGCGCGGACGGGGACCCTGCACGCGATCCGTGACACCGAATTGGTCAAGTTTCCTCGTACCTTGTTCAACAGCCTGGCCCAGGAGCATCCGAACATTACCATCAAAATCTCGAAGATCATCGCCGCCCGTACGAGGCTCCTAGTTGGTAATCCATTGAACTCGGGCACAGACACTACATGCGGTGCATCAGCGAACAGGACATCCTCGCCTCTCAACTTACGAACGGTTGCCATCCTTCCAATTAGATCTGGAACTCCTGTCGTTGAATTCGGGAATCGGCTCTTGAGTGCTCTCGCACAGGTCGGCGCGCCCAACGGCACTACCTCTCTGACGCAGTCCGCCATTCTCAGCCACCTCGGCAAGCATGCTTTCAACAAGATGGGAAAGCTGAAGCTATCTCAGTATCTCGCCGACTTAGAGGAGAAATATGGGTTGGTTATCTACATTGCCGGTAAGTCCCTCCTTCGAATCCGCAACACCTTAATCCTACCATGATGAGAAAATCACATCCAGAGCGCCGTCTATGAAGGCTTAAAACTCTAATTTTTTCCTGATTCTATGCCACCTTATCACTATCTCGATGAGCATTTGATATGGCCGGAGACTAATTGGATCAAACAGACACACCCGTGAACTCCCCATGGACGCAGACGTGCATCACCCAAGCCGACTGTATCTTACTTGTTGGCCTCGCGGAAGGAACCCCTGAGGTTGGTGAATACGAACACTTCATGCTAAATATGAAGTCGACTGCCCGGAAGACTCTTGTGCTTCTCCACGCTGATCGATATTCGCCGCCTGGGTTAACGAGATCCTGGCTAAGGAACCGAGTCTGGATCAACGGTGGCCACTACCATTTGCAGATGGCATTCAGGACAAACACGGTCCCCGTTCACCAGGCCCCAAGAAAGGGGGGTCCGACTTTGAAGGAGCGAGTTCAAATTTTGCAGGCTGAGATTCAGAAGTATACCAGCAGGAGGATCCGACATCGACCCTATTACTCACCAGATGCACCCTATAAGGGAGACTTTCACAGGCTCGCGAGGCGCTTGTGTGGCAAATCAATCGGTCTCGTGCTAGGTGGAGGTGGCGCCAGGGGTATTGCACACATCGGTATCATCAGAGCCATGGAGGAAGCCGGCATCCCGCTCGATATCATCGGCGGCACTTCGATAGGAGGCTTCATAGGAGCGCTCTACGCACGCCATGCTGATGTCGTTCCGATGTTCGGGCTAGCCAAGAAATTCTCCGGGAGAATGGCAAGCATGTGGCGTTTTGCTCTGGATCTGACTTACCCATCCGTGTCTTATACCACTGGCCATGAATTCAACCGTGGTATCTTCAAGACATTTGGGAACCACCAAATCGAAGATTTCTGGTTGGAGTACTATTGCAACACCACCAACATCAGCAAACACAGGCAGGAAATACATACCAGCGGATATGCTTGGCGGTATGTGCGAGCATCAATGTCCCTGGCGGGCCTCCTTCCACCGCTATGTGACGAAGGTAGCATGCTTCTAGATGGCGGTTACATGGACAATCTAACGGTGTCACACATGAAATCCCTCGGTGTAGACATCATATTCGCTATTGACGTTGGGGCGTTGGATGATGATACGCCACAGGCGTATGGAGATTCGCTGTCAGGGATGTGGGCATTTTGGAATCGGTGGAATCCTTTTTCGTCAGTTCCTAATCCTCCAACCCTAGCAGAGATCCAGGCGCGACTAGCCTACGTATCCAGTGTTGACGCACTGGAAAGAGCGAAGACTCTGCCAGGATGCATTTACATGCGACCCCCTATCGACGAATATGGGACGCTAGACTTTGGGAAGTTCGACGAGATTTACCAGATGGGATACAAATTTGGTCAAGACTTCCTCAAGAAGATGAAAGACGAAGGCTCGCTGCCTTTGGTAGAGGAGACGGAAGCGAAGAAAGCTCTCCGGAGGACAATGGCGCCTCGGAGGGCGAGTATATAGACGAGCTTCGGTTTCATATTGACCAGCTAGATACCCTTTGAAAACGAGTAACGGGTTAATAGACCAATCATTTACCCAACGCACTTCCAAGCGCTATTATCGTGACGCTGCGACCCCTGCCGAAGGTCTTTGGTCTGCTTAGCCATCTTCCAACGTTATGAGGATTGCCGGCCTGCCACGGGCGTGAAGATTGTCATGCGTCTCCCAGCCAGTGGTAGTTCTACGGTAAGTCGGGAGGGTTAGGTGGTAGTCGCTTATAAGATTAGGGCATCAGGTCGATACGGTTATCCCCTTGCCCAAGGACAATCAGCGCCGTCGTGAAACACCACACCGCGACCCCATATGGAATGAGGGTGCCACTAGACCGAGGCGCCCACTTATGTTGCTGACGTCTTCAATTGCCCGTATCCGAGCTCGCAGCCGCGCGACATTGTTCATCCTTACTACGCTGGCCGTACCATTACCATGGACGCCATCGGACCGCTCCCGCTCGCGGTCATCTAGTCTAGGTACGGCCAATCTTTATCGATTGGGGCATGGACGAGGAGTCCTATTCACCCGCCAGTCGTTGCAGGTAAGCGCGCCCCGCGAGCGATTGGCCCAAAGTGCTAGACCAGACCATCCCCGAGGGCGTATTTAGAGTATTTGTCGTAAAACAACAGTGTTCTTGGACGCCTACCTATAAGACATTGGTACCCGTTAAGGACACAGGAGAGTTCGAGAAACACCATCTCCATCTCCGTTTTAGAAAAAGGGGATTGTTCAGTCTCTCTGATCAGTCATATAAAACAAGCCCACCGGGCTTCTATAAGACGCAGAAGAAAGGGGTCAACAAATACTGGGCAGCAACAGTCATCTGACATTTGATCTGTCACACAATCGCATACCTACCCACTCAGATCTCTAAGATATCTTCCTTCTTGTTTCTTATCCCTAACCACATACTTTACAGCATAGTACAGAGATCTCGAACCGAACCCCGAAAACCGCAGACCGAAAATGGGTTTGCAGAACAACAAGATCCTACAGTGCACGCTCTGCCGAGAGCAAGTCAGCTGCAGGGAGCCGACCACGCAGTTCAGGTGCCACGAGGTCCGGGACTTGCACTTCGGCGCCTGCGGCCAGGTCAGGGAGGGTCGCCCCGCCGTCTTCCACATCATCTGTGCGGGGTGCCACCGGCAGCGCCGGGCCGCGCGGCAGGAGGCTGGTGAGAGGCCTTGGTACTACCTGAAGGAGGAGAAGAAGAAGTAGATTAATAAGCAGCAGAGGAAAGCGTCTATAAGGTGTTCGGTGGGAGGTTGATGACTCGGTGTGTCGAGATGTTGGGGCGTTAAGCGCCCTGGCTTTCGCTCGTTGAGTTCTTCCCTTATTAACTTGTGGTGCTGTCTGAAACCGAGAATTGACCGAAGAAAAGGAAAAGTAATAAGAAAGGAGGAAACGAGAAAAAACCAGAAGAAAGAGACAAAAGAAAGCGCGGCTTGGTGCTAGTTGAAGGGTTAGGGGGAAAAGGAGCGTCATAGGATTTTCAACTCCTAATCCCTTAGAATACGAATGCTAGGTTATGGTCATCCACAGTAAACCAAGCTGTATACTGTTGATATTCGCGAAGTCTACGATTCTTAAATCCAACTGTTCCGCCATCACATGACCAGTAATAGGTAGCTGGTGCACGGTTGGTCGTCGTATGTTAGTCTCCCGTGGCAGTTGTGAGTATCACAGTGTATCGAGCTTGGATTAGCTTGTCAGAGGGGGGTGTTGCACCCTGGAGTAGAGGAGTTAGAAACCGTGTAGGAGGTAGTTCAAAGATTATATATTAGAGCTTAATTATTACTGAAGTGTCCCTTTCCCTTGCCCTTCCGTGTCCCATATAAGGGCTGGGGAAGGAGCTAGATATATATATTCCTTTATGACATAGGTATTTGTGCTGAACGCCTCAACAGTACTCACCTTATTGTACATGTTCAGAACACCTACCTTGTTACAGGGTCTCTAGGTATCAAACCCCCTTTGACCAGAGCAGACTCACCAGGAGGGGCTTAGAGTTAGATGTCGATAACCGAATGGAACTTAGGTGCGAAATATATCGGCTCGTTATCAGACGGATAGGGACGAACAGCACCTCGCGATTCCCTGGGCGACGGGGTTAAGTAAGTCTGGGGGATCACGGGGAGGGGTCGACTCGGCGGAGGTGTGGGGGGCGGTCCCCAGCGTTCGCTCCGTCTCTTCATACGACGCTCCGATTCTGTCTCGGGATCGCGTCGCTGCGGAGAGATCGGTTGCGGGTGGTACAGAGGAGTACTGTGACTGTGCGGGGAACGGACCCAGAAACTGCCCCCTGACACAGGTGGTCGCGAGTCTCGACCATAGCGGGGGAGCTCACGCACCACGTAATCCGCTATGGAATGGCTACTCCGTCTGAGCGGCATAGGCGGGAGTTGTTTCTCAACAACATCGGGGGAGCGCTCGCGAAATTGCCCGGTGACGGCGGGTCCCGCAGAGAGGGTATGGCCCAGGTCTGAGGGGCGCTGGCCTCGAGGCAGCCTCTCCGACTTGTGGCGGAGAGGCGAGCGCGCCGGAGGATAAGGGCGCACCGCCCGAGGGGATAGGGGCCGTGAAGCGCACGGGCGCATTGGAGGACTTGGGGGTGGTGGAAGTCCGAAATGACCATCTTCGCGCGGCGGACGGGGCGGCGACCATGTACTTACGCTCGGCCTCGGCTCCGCGGGGCTCTTGCTACGCTTACTGTGGCTGCGGCGCTGTATAGGGAGGCCGCAGAAGATGGACATCTTGGATACGGTGTTTGATGTTACTGTGAGGTCAAGGAGGAAAATAGGTGTTTCAGTTGAAGCCGAGAGCAGCGAAGGAGGCGGGGGGGAAGGCTCAGTTATAAAGACGCTACGAGGTGTTCCTGGGCGGTACCAGGCCTTTGTTCTCCTGAGGATCAACTGCATTGTTTAAAAACATTGGTATTGTTCAAGCACAATATATGTCAAGCGCTCTGACGTTGGAACAAAGCACCAGTTTCCCAAGTCAATTGTTGACATCCGGGACGAAAGAATTGGCAGTTCCGGCAGAATAGTGCTTCCCATTAAGGATGGTTTTAGAGTCCAACGACTGAGCGCACGTCGAAATCTATGACTGATAGAGATGTGCTTTGTCCTCGGGTTGAGATTCTTAGATTGGGAGGAGGCCGTAAAGAACGTAGAGATCGTTATCTCAATACCTGGCCGATCGCGATTTGCCTTACAATTTTAGATCCTCAACCCTACCATATATATTATCATTTACCCAGCTGGCTGGCCACGTGAAGAAGCTGCACTCACAAGCTTCCTCAGAACCCGTGGTCGTAGTAGCTACTCCAGGCGCCAACTCTCATACGAGAAGGCCGAGCTCGGGGCCAGACAGGAGCAAACGCTCAGGACGGGTTTCACTTACACAGCTGATATAGCAAACCGCGGCATCGCATATTTGACCATCGACATAGCCCAGGAAACCCGACCTGCACCCACATCTACGGACCTCCTCATTGCCGAGCGGTAGAGTAATGGCTATCGAACCTCGCAACGCGCACCCTAGACTACTCTCGAGCGTACTGCCACGGGAGCCCCCATTTGTGGACAATATATGGACGATCCCACGTAGCCGTTGTCCCGGCCGTAGGGTTGATCCAGATGCCAGCGAGAGAGGGGCGATGTCTGGGGCATGTCCTGCATCGTGCGATGGCGCATGTATATGCCTACACGATATCCAGGATGAATTGACCGTACCAACTGGACTCATGAGCCCGCTACACGTGAATGCTCGGGCGGCATTACAGCACGAAGGGTAGGTAGGCAGGGTACAACGTTAATCTGACTTGCCGGCCTGCGCCGCGCTGCCAACCCCGATATGCAGCCCGTAGGCTTATCAATTTCCTCGCCTCGCCCTTTCTCGCTGCATGTTTCAAAGCCGCACCCGGAACGGCGTACCGAATACGCGTATACTTGCTGTCGCTTAGGAAAGAGAGAGCAGCTGGGGTTACAGATTCCGTCCGTAATATGCAATATAGTTCGGGATGAGCCGAGAATTAAGCCATGGCTCGGCCGGACCGTATAACCGGCGTGGCTACGACTTCCCGTGTTAGGGTTATCGGCATGCGGGGAGTGCACGCACATGCGTAGGGTATTGGCGATACTATTGTTAAAAGTGCAAAGGATAGTTTATGTTAACCTAGAGACAAACTCGAATTAGCAATAGCGACGAAAAAACCTCCGTTCTCGCTTCAAAATGAACCAGGATATCGGGTTCTGGTCTTGGCAGAACCACCTCGCAACAACGAACCGAGCATACCATGGTATCGGGCAAAAGTTTAAAACTGTGTCATGTAGCTATGGGCCGCTAATAGTTGCGCCATACAAATTAGATGCAACATTATATAAGTTAACTATAGGTACATGGCAATCGGAACATTAATTAGTAATATTTCAGTCTTTAAACGCCGGCTATTCGGCCAAAAGTTGAATATCAATCACTGCAATATTTTATATATTTTCTGGACACAAAGCGGCGAATGCTGTAAGAGATCTGATAGATAGATATGAGAAAGTGCTGTGTGGCCTTAGCACAGCAACCTGCAGTGTTTTAAGACTTACCCCTAACACCATAATAGTGCGCCTCGCCCAGACATCCTGCAGTCCTGGGGGTCTAAGAGCCTCGTATTCAATGCTTGGCGATAGTGATTCGCAGAGACCGAGATTCGCGCTACACTAATACAGCAGGCTGTCATAATCCTCTAAGTTAAGAACTGGCAGGCCAGCTTCACAATTTTCGTGTAGTACAGACTAATTTTATACGCTGTCGAACTGACATGCTACCGTAGCAAATGATCTTCACAAAACCCTAAGGTAGGTGGGTGTCCAGTCACGAAAGGGAGGACTGGTGGGAGTCTGTTATTTCTGGAAAGCTACTATTAGATAGGTAGTGAACATTCATACAGTATATAACGGAACTATCTACCTAGACATAGTCCCAGGTCTCTGTGTTCAATTCTGCCTTGCTCCCGCTACACGTGGGCAGATCGCGTGCTATGTAGTCGAGAGTTTTCGAACTACAGTAGTCCGTGCCTAGAACGTGTCGCTTATGGGGACGTCGGGTAAAGAAGTGGTTCCTTCTCCACGGCTTATTTCCGACTCCAGACAAAGCTAGTGGTTTGTCTCGGAGGGCTAAAGTAAATCGGAGTACTTGAGACCTCTTTCACTGAAAAATACTGGACACATTACGAGAATCTTGCCACCGCTACCCCGCGCAACGCATCGTTTAAACACCATGTCTCTGGGTTCTCTTTGCTCCTGACTCTGACTAAAGTGTTTCCAGCGGCGGCAGATCCGGTAAAAGCACTACCGATAGTGGCACGACATATCAAGAGGATTCTGACTTGACTTCTTCCATATTAAATAGGATTAACTTATACATATCCATAGGGAAATGAGGTGAGCGTGGGGTCATCCTTCGCTCCCGAGATCTGCTAGCGGGATCGGCAGAGATTTGATTTTGTCCTAATCCTCAAAAGGTAGCCCCCGACTTTCCCAACTGCGCCGTTTCAGCTTTCAGGAAGTTTCAGGGAAACTTCCCAAAAAAGAGATACTTAGTAGTGTTTGTCTTTAGGGAGGCTTGGTAACTATTAGCGCCACGCCAGGTACGGGACGATTAAGAGCGGGTCACCCGCGTCGCACAGGTTTCCATTTTAAGATCTGTTTCGCCACCTCACACACTGAGACGTTTTCCATCCTCCGCTAGGTGCTCCCATGATACAGCCCTTCGCGGCTAGAACCAGAGGCGTCATGCAAAGGAACGATTTTAATCTCAAATCCGAAAGGCCGTCTCCAGAGTCCAACTCAGGAGAAGCCACTCGAACAATACCTTCACCTGCGATGTAACACCACGAGAATCTTCGCCGTCCCTGGCGATGCAGGTCGAAAAAGCCTTGGTCAGCCCGGAGCGTTCGGCTGGACAATACCTACCTACGCAGGATCCAGATGCGCTCGCGGCGTTATTGAGCAATAGACGCATAGCAAGAGACGATTCGGCATGTCTCAGTCTGACCAAGAGTTCAGCCTCGCTCTTCTTGAATTCAGGAGATAGGTGGGTAATGCGCTGAGTAGTTGGCAATGTTGTTCGACCCCGGAGTCCATCTAGTTCATCAAGTCGCTCTATCTGATTACTTAGTGCGGCACTTAAGGCTTCGGCATACATATGGCTTCCCGTATGAACTGCCGCGTCCGGGGTGGCTTACTCCCATACCCATAGGATGCCGCACTTTGATTCCTACAGTAAGCAATCCGCCGTGATTCCATTAGCGCAAGTCCCCTGAAGATGCGAATAGGGGCTAGGCCTGCGGAGACTGAAAAGTCCCATCGATTATTCAAGCTGAGGTATTAGCTCTTGTACCATGGAGCAGAGTCTGTCTCCGGGAACCCTCGCAGCTGATATCCAACTCGAAATACCTAGGTGGTATTGACAATGATGGCCTTCCCTGACTTCGATGGTCTTTTTGATTCCTGATCGGATTTAATTGCCCCTCAGCTTCCTGCAAGTACGTACACAGACAGGTACATACTGTAATACAATACCGTGCTTGACAATCTAACAATAAGCGTCCGATGCGACCCAACCTGTATGGCCCACAGAAACTAATGCGCTCTATAAGCTGCCAAGGAGAAAAGAGACCAACAGTGAATGATCCCGTTATAAAAATTGTTCATACGCGCTTCGTACTTGGGTTTCTCGCTGGCATGCGCTTAGGCCTGACTCTTTCTGGCCAGTCCAGCTAGATCGATCATCCCTTCCTGTTGGCCCACTTACAACTCTACAGTACTTTGCTGGTTTGTCCGAATAAAGTGCTGTTGCCGCCCCATGTCCAACCACGACCTATGGTAACTCACCCATGCATTCGCTCGTTCCATCACCGTCACCTCGCCTTACTATCTCTTCACTACCTACGTGCCATTGACCTTGCGGGTGCTTCTTTCTTTCCCTTTACGATCGTTATCTATTCTCGGGCTGCGGCCACTTTCGCGTGATTTGTGTCCTTCGTTCCGGGTAGAAGCCTGCACTCAGGAAATAATATTATATCTTTGGTATCCTTTCCTCCCTATTCGGTTTGTAAGGCGTGCAGGCTTGGTTGGATGTCCCGTTGCGCAACGTTCAACATCGCGCAGGTCCTTCTGAATAGCTCCACGTCGTCTTTTAAGGCACTTGCATCGACTGGGTCCGATTTCAATAAGGATATACAAACGCCGATGCCGAGTGCCACTTCGGTGTCACGTTAATCGTAATTATTGGAAACCCTCAGCTTTGGTGCTCAGCCAGCCCTGCCAGGATTTACCTACGACCCTGCGTCCCGACTTCTTGGATACGAAAACCGTCGCACGGCCCGACCGCTGCAATAAATGCGCCTTGTGTTACGGAGGTTATCGGTGGACGCATTTCTATTATAAACCTAGGCCAGTCATAGTCGGGCCATCCCTTGCATCTAACTGCCAGTATCCGTTGGCCCAGCCACTTGAAGCCACTGGTTCTTGCGTCACCGACTTCACAACCTCTTTCACTTTTCGGGTTCCCGCATGACGGATTAAGGCTTAGTTGCTACGTGGGAGCCAGGCTCCGTGGAATTTCTTTTATCTTTTGCGAGCCGCCCGGCGCATGTCTGTCCTTCGCCCTCAGTTAAACTACCTCAACACCAACCTCGCTCGATCGACGAGATGTCGGCGCACGAATATCCCATTGACATCACGGAGCCATGGCCCGCTCAAGAGGTAAGTGTTCAGGTCGCTCAAGGAGAAGGGGAAATCCATGACAAACGACGTTGCCTACTGACGCCTATGCCAAGATTGTTTATACCGCTATTGTCGGTCTTGTTATGTTGGCAGCCCTCCTCGAATGGTTCCTATGGATAGCCGCGTTTTGGTACTGCCTGGTTAAGGTCTTCCAAAAGGCAGAACACTGGTCCATCAGGGTATTGGCCGTAATAATAGGAATATTATTTAGCGCTTTCCGGTATGTGACCACAGCCCCTCCGTCTGCCACCACTAACGACGGGTTAGTTTTATTTTCTTGCCAATCATGGTCGTGACATTACCGCTACCGAGCCAGATCGTACAGTACTGGCCGACGGAGATGGTCGGGATCCTTCAGTGGTTCGCGTTCTGGAGTTTCGCCGGTCTCTTAACCGTCCCGTGGTTGTTCTGCGTCTACCAGCTAGTCACCCACCAGCTCGGAAGGACGAAACGAGTAAAGCAAGTCTTGGACGAAATCTCGGCCCCGAAGGTCGTCATTGTCATGCCTTGCTACAAGGAAGAGCCTGATGTACTCGTCACTGCTATTAATTCGGTCGTGGACTGCGATTACCCTCCTTCGTGCATCCACGTCTTCCTCTCATTCGATGGAGACCAGGAAGATGAACTGTACCTGAACACAATCGAGAAGCTCGGGGTACCCCTGACCTTGGAGTCGTACCCTAAGAGTATCGACGTCAACTACCGGGCCGCGCGTATCACCGTCTCTCGATTCCCCCACGGAGGAAAGCGTCATTGTCAGAAGTCTACTTACAAGCTCATCGACAGAGTATACAAGGAATACCTCAAGCGAAACGACAATCTATTTGTTCTCTTCATCGATTCCGACTGCATCTTGGATAGAGTCTGTCTGCAGAACTTTGTTTACGATATGGAACTGAGCCCTGGTAACCGAAGAGACATGTTAGCTATGACGGGGGTTATTACGTCAACCACGAAGAAGCATAGTCTTATCACCCTGCTCCAAGATATGGAGTACATTCACGGCCAGCTTTTTGAGAGAACTGTCGAATCAGGCTGCGGAGCTGTCACTTGTTTACCTGGGGCGCTGACGATGCTGCGTTTCTCGGCGTTCCGAAGGATGGCCAAGTACTACTTCGCTGACAAGGCCGAACAGTGCGAGGATCTGTTTGACTTCGCCAAGAGTCACTTGGGCGAAGACCGATGGCTAACTCACCTTTTCATGATCGGCGCGAAAAAGCGTTACCAAATTCAGATGTGCACTTCTGCCTTCTGTAAGACCGAAGCCGTGCAGACTGCGAGATCGCTGGTTAAGCAACGGCGGCGGTGGTTCCTTGGATTTATCACCAACGAAGTTTGTATGCTTACCGACTGGCGTCTCTGGAAACGATATCCGATCCTCCTCATCATCCGTTTCATGCAGAACACGATTCGAACGACAGCCCTGCTATTCTTCATCATGGTTCTCGCTCTGATGACCACGACCAAGGCGGTTAACGAACTTCCCGTCGGCTTCATAGCAATCTCGCTTGGTCTTAACTGGCTGATGATGCTGTATTTCGGCTTGAAGCTGAAGCGATTCAAGATCTGGCTGTACCCCATGATGTTCATTCTGAACCCCTTCTTCAACTGGTGGTACATGGTATACGGGATCTTCACGGCCGGTCAGAGAACTTGGGGTGGTCCCCGTGCCGACGCCGCTACTGCCGACGCGCAAACCACTCCCCAGCAAGCCATCGAACAGGCCCAGAATCAAGGAGACGAGCTCAACATTGTTCCCGAGACTTTTATTCCGGCTGTCCAGAAGCAAGCCGAAGACAAAGGAAAGAAGGGCGGCCTGCAGAGATCCCGGAGCAAGATCCAGCCGCCCAACAAGATCGAAGGCAAGTTCGCAGCTCCGGAGAAGAAAGCGAACGGGTTCTATGCTCACCCCGAGGAATCTATGATGAGTATGAACGCGTCGGGCGACGGCTCCTGGGGCTACCAGCGTTTCAACACGTACCACGACAGCGTGTCCGTCGAGAGTTTCATGACGGGACAGACAGGCACCAACTCCGTCTACCTCCCGCGTAGAGTCGAGAGCATCATGGGCGACGAGGACCGCAAGAAGTACGAGATGGCCCAGGCGAGCCAGTATAACCAGTTCATCGGAAACTCCAAGCAGTACGCCATCCCGCAGACGGGCCAGGTGTACGAGTTCTCGGACGTCGAGCTCGAGCAGCGCGGCTGGGCAGATGGGTCCGACGCCAGGGCCGCCTCCAGCAACAACGGCAGGGCGACGGCGGACTACCAGCGCCACTTCAGGAGGGATAGCAACGAGAGCAGCAGGGCCTCGATGTCCTCCTCGCGCGAGCAGTCGCCGGGTCCCAACGCGGGGCTCATGGCAGGCGGCGATCATCCTCCACCGAGACCGGGACAGGCACTCGGCGTGCCCGGCCAGGGTCAGCGGCCCCGGAACGGGAGGAGCCCCCTCGGCCGCCAGAGCTGGGTGCGCACGTCGACCGCCGGCGCCAACGAGGAGGTGGAGATGGCGCACCTCGACTCTGGAGGAGACACGCCCAACTCCTCCAGCACCCCGCGGCAGGGCAACTCACCAAGGATGGGACCGCGGTGACCCCGGTGACAGCAAACGGTATGCGGTATGGAAGGCGGCTACGAGTTGAATAATTCATATGTTTCACACGGGGTGGGGTCGGTTCCGGAAAAGAGGTCCGGTTGTGAGGGAGGGCCAGCATTCGCTTGCATAATAGAGAGAGGGAGGAAGTGGCGTTTGTAGGGGCATATGGGTATTGTTGCTTTTCACTTGCTATTTAGCAATACATAGAAGCGACGACTATGAGCTACTGAGCGGAGCATATCTCTTTATTTTTATCTCGACCGACAGTTTATAGTCAATTAATAAGTCCTGGACTGTGCTTGGTAGCAAGTAATGTTGAATCTTTCGAGAAGAATGTGTTGGCCCTTATGAGTGACTGCTGATGCTTGGTTCGTGATGAACTATGTCGTTAAACATATAAAAGGTAATGTTATATGCGAAGATGCAGACCGGTCGAGGGCTCTAGAGATGGACCATTCAAATACTCCCGAAAGATGATGACCCGAGTGGTGAATAGGCTGTGGGAGCCAGGGACCTGTCGACGCACCTCGTGGTCTCTGGATATAAAGCCGGTAGAACTATCCTAGGGCAAAATAGGAATCACAGGATGTAATAGGGAGCTAGAAAGAGAGGGAGTGTAAGACTCGGACTTGTTACCCACTACCTCCTGATCATCCCATCTTGTCATGTATAGGGGTTCAATTAGGCACTATCGTACATGGACAGACCATCTCGTCGAGTCGCATCTCACGGACGACTACAGCTAGTTTATGTAAAGCGTAATCAGCATGAGCGCACATTTGCTCATGGTTGCAGTAGGTAGCTCGACTTTGGTGCTCTTTGCAATGTTAAGTAGGGGTTGGCGATGGGGGAAAGGACTTGTACCGACGTGAAGCATTCGTAGTCATGGATACAAGGACTCGCTCAACTCTGTGAGAATTCTAACAGCTGTTATCCGCACTCACGGCGACAGGCGGGAGCGGAGTTGCCGTTACGTACTGGTTCAAAGAATCCATCCCCAATGGGATATGAAACAGTAACCCCGCCGAAACGTCTACACAGTGATGTGACCACTGGAAGCTTAGCAAATGCGATGAAATCTGCAGCCATCAATTGTGTTGATGATGCCGGCTCTGATAACGACCACGTAGTCGTTGCCCCTCCATCACCCAACCCCTCAACCCCGCAAACCCCAACCGAACAACCAAGCAACCCCGCAATCAAGCAACGTAACAACAAAAGTTAGCTATTGTACCTAATGCTGGAGCAAGTTAATAATGTGCTGAATAGTCACCAATGTGTGCTGATGGTATCGAAACATTTGCAGAACTCCTATAACGCGGCAAATACCGTGTGGAAGTCGAAGCTGTATGACAAAGCTTATTCTGACACGGCAGCCACCTGGACCACTACACCAAATACAGCATGTCCAATATGCCAAAAGGGATACGGGATTCCAAGTCCCTGACTTGAGTTCTAACTGGTACTAGATGAGCGCCAGCATCCACCTGTTACACCACTCCTTCCAGTTGACGCCGTAATATTCGGCATAACCTCGTCAATCATGACCTCTTCTCCAGCAAGACCCTCAGTCCTCGTGGGCGCAGAGTCAGGCTAGGATTCTCGACGGTGAAGGGCCCCTCAACCGCCAGGAACCTGTAATTCCGGACCATCTCCACCACAATGATCTTGATCTCCCGGAAGGCGAACGAGCGGCCGAGGCACACGCGGGGGCCGTTCGAGAAGGTGCTGAAGGCGTAGGGTGACCGCGCCTCCTCGCTGAGCCTGTCCCAGCGTGTTGGGTCGAACTCGTCAACGTCGTCGCCCCAGATCAGCGGGTTCATTAACGTCACATGGGGGACGACGTCAAACGTAGTGCCCTTCGGGATGAAGATCCCGCAGATCGTCTCGTCTACCACGGCTTGGCGGTGCGTTGTCGTTGCTGTATTGGCATTACCGTTAGTATCGTTGCGCTTGTCTGGTACAGTATCACTTCAACAAAGGGTGGGACTCGTCGAGCTAGACCGACCTGATGCGTAAACGCGAAGAGTCTCTCGGGTGAAGTTGTCCAGGTATGGCAGTGCCTCGATTTGGTCGTACGTCGGTTCCGGCGCCTCCCCAAGTTCTCGTAGCATCTCTTCCCGCAGCTTATCTTGTATGTCCTGCTTCGTTGCCATGACGTACACACTCCAGGAGAGTATATTTGCCGATGTGTCATGACCCGCCGCCATCAGTTGGAGAAGCTACTCTGAAGTTAGTGGTGCTGACCCAATGCGAATAAGCCAAACCAGTACACAGGTATGTATGATTAGTAGCCACTTACATCCCCCACAATCTCCCTTTCAGTTATCTCCTCCGCAGGTCCGCCCGGTAAGCTTTCCTCGATGATGAACGTCAAGAGGTCACGGGCCTCCCCGCGGACATACTTACCCGCCGCATAGGCCGCTCTGATATCCCGCGTACGGTTGCGAACTAGCTGCGTCAGGAAGTCGTTGAGCCACTTCGTCGCAAACAGAAACTTGCGGTTGGCCTCCAGCGGCATCCAGCGGACCGGCACGAAGGCGTTAGCGAACATCAGGATCTTTCCCAAGGTGTCCTGGCCAAAGATGCCGTCATACGCCTCGTGGAACCCGAACGTCATCTGCCGCCTCTCTGCCGCCCACTGGGACTTGTCGTCCGCGTTGCTGATGGGGGTTTCCTTGAGACCGGAGAGGTCGACGCCGAAGAGAGCAACGCCCACGGCGTCCAGGGTGGCTCTCGTAAAGGTGTCGGTGCAATCTATGGCTGCGGCTCCGCCATTATTCTCGTCGATAGCGCGATCGAACAGCCAGGTGACTTCTTTCGCTTTGTTTTGGAAGACAGGCTCAAGCCTACGAATGTTGTTAAGCGAGAATACTGGGGTGATCACTGTGAATCCTGGTGTTAGTCATGTCTCACTTGAGCGAAGATATCCAAAAGCCTGGCGGTCTTCCTCGAGCTGGTATAAACAGCGAGGGTGGATCGAGAACCGGGTTTACTAACTCTTGCGGTGGGCTCTGTGAGCCTCACCCTCCACTGTAACATGTTGGTTAGCAACTGTTCCTCGCGATAACCAGGTAATAGCTGGGCATGAGAAGATGTGTTTCGGGGGCTACGATCTCCCCGTAAGGAACCATTGAGCGATCTACACTGAGCACTGGGCGACACGGAGCCAAGGATACGAAATACGGGACTCTAGAATTCGCTTACTGGTGACTAATCCATATCCAACAAATTCGTGTGTGATGCGGCGGAAGAAGTCGCTCTTGCGGAAAGAGTAGCATTTGGTCTGGAGTACTTCCTTGAAAGAATCGGGGCTGTTGCAAACAATCACCTCGCCGTTGCCAAAAGTAAGAAATCGAATTAGAGGCACATCCGGATGCTCTCGCATCCACTTGATGTACAAGGCTGTTGGGGTCTCGGCCTTAACCAAGTTGAGGGCCTGACCGAAGAAAAAATGATTATCCTATAGCTGTGTTAGTCGTGATGGCCGAGTAACGCCTCGACATCAGAAGGCGACTCACTTGTGGACCTGGAATATGACGTAAAGGCGAGAAGTATTTAGGGTAGAGGAAGACGCGGTAACACTTGACGCCTAGGTATTGGATGACGAACAACATGAAGAATGCTTTCATGAACTCAGAGACTCCTATCAGCTGCTGTGCCACCAACGCCTCCAGCATTGCCACTACGGCGCAGATAGTAGAATCCATTGTGTAATACGAATGGACGCAACTTGATACCCTGTAACTAGTACCGGGGTGGAAGCAGGCGAAAACCGCTCCCGTTCAGAAAATCCCAATACATGCAACCTAAGAAGGTATTTTGTACATTATACGCATCAGCTCATTAGACCGTAAGCACAGACGTATGCAAGAACATTGATGTCTCGCATCGTCTTTAAGGGACACTGCGGATTTTGTATCAATTGTCACCGTTCAGGGCCATGGACCCTGTGAAATTGGAGCTGCCGACGTTGCATGGGAACTGACCAGGTATTCCATTGTTTAATAGACGTTGAGTGGCCAGAGATGTGATCAAACTAAACTTCCCACATGGGCGTCTAGGTGTCAAAACGACAAAGCCTGGTCGCCAAGAAGCCACTCCCGTCTTCTGAGCCAATACCTGGCGGCCGGGGTCGAATAGGAAAACTCGTTACTAGTTCCGTTGCGGATCCCCCTTGCTAGGTAGAGTGATCACAGAACCAACACGCCTGACGGTTTTATGTCAACGGACAGAAAGGGAAAGGAACTCGACCATGATTCGCCGAGTCTGGCAGGTAGTTGACGGAAAAATCCGCACACTTTCAAATAACCATCCAACGACTCATTGGACAATAACTCATTGGTTTCAAAGATAGGCATATATGGGAAGCTCCAGACTGTTTTAATTATTCCGTTCATATAGCTACCAACTTTCCGGGTTGTTATATATTCTGTTTTCGTATCAGAACCGCCGCTGGCGTCCCTGGTTCACTTTGGGACACCGCGAGTTTTGGGTCAACTACCTGGTCTGGCACTGGATCCTTGCCAAAAAGGATCCTAGCTGGACTGTCCCGCCTTAGTCGGCGACGAGGAACGGCATGTACCGAAAGATGTTTACGTGTAGCTGCTGTTCTGACGCCCCCGTTCTGTGCCGCAGGGGAACTCCGGGTCGGCTATTGACCCCCCACATGAAAGTTTGGATCTTCAGTCACTGTCCTTGGAAGCCGGTAGATATGGTTACGCTTATTTCATTCGACGAAGTCTGGGTTCATTTTCTTGGGTGCCGAGAACCTGGAAAGTCACGATGGGTATGCAGAACCATGCACCCCTAGTACGATCCTTGAAGACTGACTGACGGAGCGTCAACAGATTTCCTATTATTAAACTTAGGCCACTCCCCGGTGCTTAGCGGGAGCTGGAACCGCAGGCTTCGAAGGACAACATCGGGAAACCAGACAGATTTCGACTAGAGCCGGTTCGCCCTGTTTAACGGACGTATTGAGGATGGATTCGACAAGTCTGAACCCCTCAGAGCTGGCCGCTCTGGCATACGCCGAACCGCCAATTACACCGAGAGGGCTGTCAAGGGCATTGAGCGTCCTCAGCATTATCTTCCTCGTGCTCGCCACCATCGTGATCACTCTTCGAATCTGGGTCCGAGCATGGATGCTGAAGGACAATAAAGGCTGGGGACTCGACGACACTCTCGCAGTCATGGGTTTCGTATGTGTCGACGCCCCGCGCCCATCAGCCGTTGGTCTAACGAGCGAGCTTTGACACAGATACCGTTTGCTGTCTTCTGCGTTTACGCGATCTTCGGCGCTTACTATGGCCTCGGGACGCTGGACAGGGATTTGAACCGTTTTCTGATAATGAGGGGGACAGAATACATGTTCTACTGTCAGCTCACGATTGCAATCTCCGTGCCCTTCACCAAGGCATCCATCGCTGTGACCGTGATGCGTAAGTTGCCCTGACGCTCGAATTGCGCTACATGTGCCTTTCGATTCGTCCAGAATAGCTACAGTACACATCGGGGATGCCTAGTTCGAGTCACGGCTGACTTTATACGATACAGGTATAACCGCACAGAGAAGATACCGCTGGCCCCTAATAGTCATCATAGTGATATCAGCCGGGAGCTGCATCTCGGGTGTCATCGGTTTGCTCATAACCTGCAAGCCTCTAGCGGCGAAGTGGAATCCGGGTCTGGGCACGTGCAGCGGGAACGACATCATACTCATGGGCAGCTACGCCTTCTCATGGATCGCGATCGCGTCGGACTTGGCCTGCGCCGTGATCCCGTACCTGATCGTCAGAAACCTGGAGATGCCTCGCCGATCCAAACATTCCATCATAGTTATCCTCGGAATCGGCGTCCTAGCGAGCGTCGCCTGCGTTGTTCGAATTCCATATTTCTCTTACTATACAAAGACCGAGAACGTGCTCTGTAGGTCTATTTTCAAAATGCTTGTGAAATCTCCCGAACCGCCTCACCATCCCGCGGCCCCCCTACCCCATTCTTCTACAAAAATTTTAAGCGACATGTAACTGACCTTACAAGACGGCGTCGGATACGTCATTCTCTGGAGCGCCGTGGAAAGCGCCGTGGGCATCATCGCAGGATCTCTCCCGTCGCTTCGCAAACTGTTCGGTTACTATTTCGAAACCCCCAATAACTCGTACCAGCGCGACAGCGGAGCAAGAGGCGGGGCTCAAAACACTATCGGAGGCACTCCGTTCAGCGTGGTGGGCAGGGGACATCAACTCGAGACGCTTGGTTCGAATGGGATGCGAAGCAACTCCGTCTACATGTCGTCTAAGGCAAATAATGGTTGGCGTCCGCTGGACGACGAGAGCTCGGCCCGGGGTATTGCTCGGCAGACCACGGCGCGGGTAGAAACCGAAACTCTCAGCGATCGGGATTCACGGAAGTCAAGCCAGGAGTTGAACTATGCCACAACGACGAACAAGAGTCCAGCGTAGTATTTAGTAACTGTAGCATGCAGAACTGTTGCTTTATATGTGGATAAATATATGCCCCTCTTATTCGACTTCGTCTTGGAGCCTACCACCTGTTCTATATGTGCAAAAAAGCTCCGCTAGAAATTCGCGTTTGTGATATAGTCATTCACCAAGCGCCGGATTTCTGCGTCGGTATTTATGTCACTCCCGGTTTACCACTGTAATACTTCTCACCTTTCGACCATATCCAGTCGTACAGCTTATCTATCAGCTCCTGTATCGTCGGTCGATTGGAGGGGTTGACCGCGATGCACTCCTTGACTAACCTGTACAGATCTTTGTCGTAGTGCCTGTGGACGTCGTATAATAAGGATTCTCTCATTAGACCGGGCGGCTGTTCGTAGTCCTCGTTCGGGACCGTGGCCATCATCTGTGCGGGTGTCCCTGGCGTTAGCCGTGTCGTACTCTCGCTACTGGAGACTCCACTGATCTATACATACCATTCCAACACCTAAAAAGTTGTTTCTAGTCGCCGCGTTTCGGCGACCGTTCGGCAAGCCCCTGCCATGGCTGGTGAGCATGCCTTGTTCGATCGCATTGCGTGTTCGCATAAGGGTATTCCGTAATGCTTACCACCGAACAAGCCCTTGCTTCACATCATATTCTCGGACCGCATTCTGGTCCACTTCATCATTCTGGCTCTCCAAAGCCTGTGAGGATCCGAAGCCGATCAGGGACATGATAGGGGTTATGGCGTGCTCGGGACGATAATCGGTCTCTCCAAACCCTACAACAGGTCAGCAATGATGATAAAGGCACTTGGAGCCTGGGTAGGACACTCACAATGATCTCCATGGAGGGCCCAATGTACGAGGTTACTGCGGTCCCGGTCGTTGTACGCCTTCTCGAACGGCAGATACCCAAACCGGTCGCGCTCCGGACCAGGCGGGTACGCCATTGCCGCACAGGCCTTGGCGGCTATCTTCAGTCAGAATCATCATTCATCATCTGGTTCTCCCCGTCGACGACATATACGCACCGCAGAAAATATGACTATCAGGAGGCGGTTGGGAAGCCTCTCCAAGTGCTGAGTTCTGTCGAGGAACTGCGCCAGCGAACCCCTGGGGTAATATTGCATGAAATAGTGATCTCCCTTGAGCCCTGTTTCCGCGAGTGGATTGAGGAGGGGTTCGTCGTTTATAGAGACGAGCTTCGCCACGTGCGGCGCGTTTTGCAGTTCCTAGAGAAGCGTTAGCCATACCATCACACAGACTCGAAGCACCGCCCCCACGAGAGTGAGAGAGAGAGAGAGAGCCGGGGGTGCGGGGGGAAGAGAGATGGGGGTGGCTTACCTGCAGAGCCTCAAACTTCCACTGGAACAGTCCCGGGTCGTCCACAAGCGCCTTTTTCATCACGTATTTGCGGTTGGGCAGCTCGGTCTGCTTGTCCCTCACGAGCAGGACGACGGCACTGGCGCCGCTCGCTATAGGGTCGCATTGGACGGTCGCGTCGCTCTCGCAGAACTGCTTGGCGCGGTAGGCGGCCTGTACCGCCTGGTTCTCCTGGACGCTTTTCGAGAAGTTGAACGGCAGCGGGCCCATCTTGTCGGAATATCCTACTAACAATTGGATTGCGAACTACGCGAAGTTTCTGCAGCGTAAACGAAAGTCGTGAGTCCTGTTGCGAGACGAAGAACCGGTAGCTTATACGCCTCGAAATATTCCGGTCGCGGAGTAGCTGGACAAAGACCTCAGTGCCACTCCCATGGTCAAGGCCTCTGTACGATACCAACTTCGTCACTGTTTATAAATTGTCAAAGGCGAAGCGCAACAGATCTGGTCTGCATACTGGAGTATACCAGCGGACGCAAATGATCTCGTCGTTTGAAGTATGCGGTGCGAAAAGCCGCCATGGTGATTTAGATGCTGAGGGAGATATTCCAGATGGACAAGAGACCAAGAGCGGGCACACTAACCCAGCAACGACAGCGGAGTCGTTGCCCGATAATTGCAACCCATCGCCGATTTGGCAAGTACGGCAGTTTTTGCAGATTGGTAATTACACAAGTGTTTTCAGAAAATAGCTGGACACCTGCATATGGACGAAATGTAACTGCTTTCCTACGTCACCACCAACTCTTACACCGTCGTGAACTTTTACAATCATCACCAACACGCCGCTACCAACATTTTACGCCGTTATCACTTTAAGACTGTGCACCTCTGATTCTCCTGGCGGCGCATGATCCGAACGCGGCAGCATTTAAAGATATTCTGCCGACCTAAGTGAACTCGGAGAACCCTCTTCCATTACCAGTCAGCTATCCCAAGAAAATCAGAAGCGAATCCAATCCTCCCTGCCCTACAACGAGACAGCCGGTAGAATGCCGAATGCAGCCACAGACACAGAAACACCTCTCTTCCCTTCATTTCCCGATGGCCGAACGAGCAGCCAGCTTGCGGACCTGAATGCACAAGCAGCCCCTTTACACACTCTGAGTCCTTCAATACTTCTCATCAATAGCTAGCCCTAGTTTCCCTAGGGGGACGAGACATGTGTAGTGCGTCCCGATCCGAGACGCTGCAGAACACATAAGGCAGCGACAGGGCTTTCTCCCCTGATAATAACAATCATGTTAAGAGAGTTACCAGAACGTCAATCGACGTAGGTCAGTAAAGGACGCACTTCTCGGGGGACGATGGTGTTGATACTTAAATACAGAGGCTGCTGGTCAGTAGAAAGGAATAAGGCACCTATTACCAAGGAAAGATACTGCCAAAACTCTGCTTGCAGGTTGCCGGGCAAGCGGACCTCCGGACAGGCTACGTTGCTGCGTCGCTACGCCGAACAGCTGGAGGCTGCCTATGAACAGCATATCAGCTATAAGTAATTACCGTTACACCCCCAAGAAAGACATCGTCGAAATTAGCTGGAATCGGATAAACAGCATTGTTCCGCGTGTATAGTGATTCCTTCCCCGCGGGTAAGCGTATTAACGGTCATTATCCCATTGCGTCAAATTACGAGTCCTCCCTATGTTTTAATATTTACTAGCTGGTGGTTTGAAAGGAGTAACTGTATAAGGCGTTAACAGGTGTCTTAAATGTGCGATTACCAATATGGCTGTTTTAAAGGGGCTAGAGGACGGGGTTTTAATGGAAGATCCTCGACGAGTATATCACGGTTGTTACCAGAATTAGTATAGCACGTATATTAACACAGAATGAAATTGTGTCCATAAGTCGTCAACGAATATATTATGACTTTCGCGTCGGAAAAACTAGTGATTGCTATGAAAACCTGAAATAATGAGGGGGTATCAAATCTGCCGCGCCTATACCCCAACTCCTTGATGCATGCATATGTTGTAGCTGCCACCACCAAGGACCTCGGCCAATCCTGATATGGAGAAGCGAAACTCAAGTTGTCGGTATTCAATTAAAGGGCAGGCGATATCTTAGACTGAAAATAAAGAAATGACTCAAGGAAAAGTAAGAAAGCAGTTATGGAAACCGTGACAATGACTGCAGGAAAGTCGGTAACCCTTTAAAGGCGATGTAGTAACCGCAAAGAAAGGGTAAGAACGTGCTGGTGATATATATGTTAGCAACTATGATATAGTGTGTGAAGAATAGTAGACGCACATTGGGACGTATTCTAAAAACCAAAGTCCGCAGAGACGTCTGAAGGTTTGCACCAGGGCAGCGACAAAGCGCAACTTAAACGAGACGAGACAGCTTTGATAATGCTGTCAGCACCAAAAGGGGTAACTGTGACCCTGATGATGAAATATGTTAGCAATATAACTCAAGGTATGTATTATAACAGACGTACACGCAGAAACGTTCTGTGGCACCACCAACGTGTCAAAAGACGTCTTTTGAGTCCGTACTAGCGCGGTGACAAAGCGCAACGCGAAAAGCTGAGAGCATTGGACGTTGACGACATGGTATGGTGACGGCAGAAACTCTTAATAATAACTGTTAGCAACTGTACTACGGGAATAAAATCTAGCAGACGTACTTTAGAACCGATCCGAGAAAGAACACCATGTCTTGCCAGCATTGGATGTCGCAACTTCATTTATGAGCAAACTCACACGGGTCAAAATACGCGTACTGGACGTAAGTTGCCTTGCTAAAGTTGGAACGGATCGCCTGATAGGCGAATTGGGCCTGGCACGGGTAGCTTGCGAAACGGTATTCGAGACGACCCAGACCATCGACCACGCCATGGTCGATGATTTCGTCCAGGTTATACACGAAGTTATTAACGAAGCACTCATCGAGACGTTGACGGGTGACCTCTGTCTCGGGCCCTACAATTAGGAGAATCCGAGAATGCCACTGCTCACCACGCGGCGCCACTGATAAAGCTTGAAGTTAGCAATCTCTCATTTAGCGCATTTAAAGAGGCTGAGATAGTTTTTCAAAGAGATTCGCTGAAAGAACAGACTTATGAAGCCGCCCTCCCTGTACGACATTAAGCAATTCATAACTTGGAAAGACATACCTTTAACCCGGTTCCAGCGGCAGCGTAGCGTATGGCCGCGAATGACTATCTCTCCAGCGGAGATCTGATCATGCAGCTTTGCTGCTGCCTCTCTTGTGTAAAAGGCAACTTTGGCGCAGCAGGTGAGGTGTCCGTCACCAGGCGGACTGATATGCGTTGCCAAGATCTTCCCGACATTACGGAAAGATGATAAGAGTTCATGATACGAGCAGTCTGACGGGAGGTTCTGAACGAACAAAGAAACGTTTTGGTCGTCGGCAATGTCCGCAGATCGGTTCCCCTCGACCCAGGGGTTACCTTGGTAATTTTTGGAAATGCCGAATTTCTCCTTAATTTCTTGGCGAGCCTGGATGACGTCCGGGTCGTCCTCATTATTCGGAGGCAACAAGCCGCGTTGCTGCAGGACCATTGCCGACGGAGTAAAGGACCACTCCGTTGACGGTCTGTTGTCCATTTCGCCGCTTGGCCTGGAGGTGCCGCTCGGCGCAGCGGTAAGTAGGTTGGACCGGTTCATCTTACTGTTGTCCATCTAGAAATGAAGAGGTTGAGTACGTCAGCAACTAGATTAGCTAAAAGAGATATAATAACTTTACCTTTGATCTATATCGGGAGGAAACTCTTAGATGAAAGTAGACTAAGGACCGGACGACTACGTAGTTGTTAGCACCTGTTTTGTCGACAACCCAAAAGTGTGAAGATGCTAACCGGAAAATACCGAGGTATAGGATGGTAACGGCGTAGGATGTCAAAGACTATGTAAGATGGTAACCGAAGACGTAGAATGGTAACCGGAAAGTAAGGTGGTAACGACTGCGCTGTCGTTGCTAAGTTAGCAGCCTTTTCGACGATACTCACGTACTTGCCATTTCGACGGCAGCCGCGCACTTGCCGATTCAACAATACTTGTGCACTTGCCGGTTCGGCGATGATTACGTGCTTGGCGAATCGACGATACTTGTGTACCTGCCAGTTCGACGACAATCACGTACTTGCCAGATCGGCGATGAGATGTGTACTTACCAAACCGGCGATGACTTGTAGTTATATGGCAACGATAGCGGAGTCGTTGCTGAGTTAGCGTGCCTGCTCTTGACCCAATCAGCAAGGTCCCTCAGTCCAGCTTTGTAGATAATGGAGGAGGGCGTAGAATGGGATTGTCCTCGAAAGCTGAATGGTGCTTTCACCCAGTAATTGTCTTCTTCTCGACCATGTTCCCGGCCGAGGACAAGAAGGACGGGAGGGGGAGAATGGGGAGAACGGGGAGGATGTTGACAATGAGGAATTTGTAGGAGAGATGTAGGGTGGTGGGGATCGCCAGAGGAGCACTCTGGGCCAGCAGGACTTCAACAATGAGTAGCGAAAAAATTTATACGCACCTTGGGGAACGCGTAGGATGGGATCACGCTGAAGACGCTCAGCTTTCTCGTTTCCTTCGGCGTCGTAAAATGAGAAGGGTACGAGGTGGTTTGGGATACTAGAGCCTGTCTCACGAGAAGTAGGAATTGAGGGATACGTAGAAGGAGATCTGAACGGAGAGAATGACGGGGATACAGTTTTGCAAGAGCGTACGCACACTCGCTAGGGAACGTTGTCAAGTATTGGTAACTGGTAGGGGATGCGAGCGTACGTCAACTCTGGAGAGCAGTGAAGTAGAATGTGACTTTTGGGATGTGCTTGGAAACTCCAAAAAATTACAACCAGTGAATTTTGTGGAAGAATAGTTTTGAAGGGAAATAAAAGCTTGCAAAAACTGCACCTACGGGTTAAGGTACGGGAAAGAGAAGAGAAAAGCGGAGCAAGCCTATGACAACAACAAACAGGAATTCCGTACCTACCCCCAATTGATGATTATCCTCTAGATAGGACGGTGGGGTCCAAAGCCCTCAAGGCAGAAATATTGTTATCTTGTATCATGTACCTCGTCGACGCTTCAGTATGGAGCGTACTGTAGATCCCCCTATCTGATGATTCTGTGTTAGCCAGCAGTCAGCAGTCCGCTTTTATCTGACCTAGCCTTCTTGAATCCATAGCGTACACGTGGAGGTACTTACTCTGCTCTTTAGGCTGTAAGCCACCCCTTATAAGTTGCTGTGGTCTTCGAGGTATCTCTTGGGGCCAACCAGGAGATGGTGTCCAGTAGCTATCTAGTACATGAGCCCTCCGGTCGAACATGAGTGATCTATGACATTATTCAAACCAAATTCAGGTCGTCAAGACGCTGAAGTTTGAGATTTGTATCTCAGTGGTTGGCAATATGCTTTGATAGCAAAACAGGCATGCTACTGAACACTGTATCTGTTTGTTATTCGCCAATGCCTTGCCAAAGGTAATCTTATAGTCTTCCAGGTTACTGCGTTGACCGATAATTTTCTTCCATGACAATACCGCGATACGCCGTTGGGGATTGCTCCGTGAAAGTAAGAGCCGTACTGTACAGGGTTGATCTGCCAATATTCCCTAACCTATCAAAAACATGATGTTTGGTCCTTTCGTTGACGTTAGTTGTGTCCCAAGGCTAATCCGAACATCATTGGTAACCTTACTATCTCCTAGTCAAATTTCCTCCTCTGAATGAGGGGCGTGGTGATATATGTCGGTGACCGCTGACGAATATTTTAGTCCAAGCCACTATAATCTTGCTCCAAGCCCTCTTCAGCCCGGAGTGTTTCGATTTATAAAGACACCTTCTAGCCAAATACATTTTAAGGACAAATATTGGGACGGAACACGACAACAGTCCTACGAACAAAAGACAAGATCGTTAGGCTGCCATGACGATGTTGTCCGAATCCTGATGTGAGGGACTGCGAAAGCATCATCAGAATCAAGAAATTATGTGAGTAGTCATTCCCAGTCGTCATCGTCGTCCGGTACATTAATTCCAATAACTTTTCCCTCAGGAGACCTTCCCTCGTCACCTCAGACCGAAGCAAAGGAGCATGAAGCATCCCTTACGCAGGCTACATCAGTTCCGAGTTCATTGAAAACACCGACATTATACCACAGCAACAGGTCCCGGAGAGCAACAAGAGTTCTGGTTAATCGGCCATCGTTTGGTCACGCTGAATAGCAAGGTCATTCAGGGGCCAGCCCAGTGGTGGCCGGTTTAAGGACGCGAGAATGCTGGACGTCAACTACTACGGCGGCAACGTCAGAAGCTACAGATCAACATATTCCGGGCCTTCGAGAAGATCGTTGGGAAGCACGAGAGTTTGACCTCGATTGACAAGGTGTCCCGCTGGACGGTCTGCTATTCCAAGCTCCAGGTGAAAGGCGGCAGTGATCCAATCATCATTAGCGTTTGCTCGTATGGGTAATCCCAGGGGAACTTGGGTGTTCTGGAGAGGGCTTCGCTGGGGGCGGATGCCGTCCAGGTACTGGACCAAGCGTGGCTCATGATTGAAGGCTGATTCCATCGTTTATTAACAGAAGAGCCTTGTGTGTATAAGCGTGGGGCTGAAGCCTTCACCGTCAGAGACACCGTCAAAGAGAAAAGCATCAGAGAGCAGAGCATCAGAGAGAAAATCTGCTAATTATTTTCGACAACTCCAGGGCAACGCGGGAGATCTTCCTTCAGGGAACAACACACGTATGGACAGGGCAATAGAGCTTCCGGGGCACGCTTAGAATCGGACGACAACCGTGGCGAAGATCACTCATGTGGTGGTACGATGGAACACCGTAACCGAGATATTACAGCGACCCGGTTCCAGAAGCAAGACTCTACATATCATGATTGCCTTTTGACTTCGCTTCTTATTCTGTCCAACTACCTCAACTCTATTTAGCGCCCAAATGGGTAGCCCGTGTTCGACCTACAATACAATCCAACACGAATAATTTTGGGCCCATTCGTTAACCTAGGCAGAAACTACTTAGCGGTAGAAATGCCGAGGGCTTCTATCTGGCCGCCTCCCGCCTCCCCCCCTTTCCCCCTTCTTCTCCCCTTCCAGGGACCGGGAAAACCCTTTAGAAACATCTTGGATGGCTCTTCCATGAATGAAGATCAGATGGTAAATCGCACAGCGAAGAATTAAAACGTCCAGAAAGCGAGAATTAAGAGAGACCGATGGATAGGGAGGATACACCCATACGGCGGCAGGGAACGAAGACATAGCGACCACGGAAACGAAGGGGGCGGACCACGAGGGAGACGGGCGTGTACGGAGGACATGGAACCAAAGCGCGGTAATGACAAGGATGAAGACAAACGATAGGGAACGAAGCCTGCCGGCAGAGAATAGGAGAAACAGATATGGGAAACGAAAGTGGAAAGATGGAGAGACCGAAGACGACCTAGCAAGTCAGCAGACACGTGAAGAACAGGGACGAGGGCGGACGAACACAGAAGTGGCGGATGGAATAGGGGATGAAAGCTACAAACAAGAGGGAACCAAGGCGTATGTGTAGCGACAAGGCAGACGACTCTCTCTGTCCCTCTCTCTATATATACAGAGAGAGTGCGAGCGTACTGGATATCACAGCTGAAGCCGTAAGGACCTAGATTCGGGTGCGAACAGAGGTGTCGTTTCGAGCGAGTCTTACAGGATGCACGGCATCGGGCTAAGCCCGCGTCCTTGAGGAGGATGATGGTGTTGTATCAACCACAGGAAGGATCGGCGAGAACAGGAAAATACGAGCTAATCCGGCGAAAGGTGGAAAATGAGCAAATGGTCAAATATCGACGTAAAGATAGGAAACTGAGAAAATATACGAAAGGGGGGCGGCGGAACAAGAAATGTGAGCTAAGCTGGCGAAATATAAGACCAGTATAAACATAAGAGACCGGCGATAACGTAAAAAGAAGTCGGCGAGAACTGGGAGCTACGAGCTGGATTGACGGAACGTGAAAATCCGGAAAATTCAAAAGATCGACGTAAAGGTAAGAGACTGACCGGAACGAGAAAGTGGATCGGCAGAACAAGAAAATGCGAGCTAAACTGGCGAAATGTGAAATATTAGTTTAAACGTAAGAGACCGGCGAGAACGTGAAAGGAGGTCGGCGAGAACGTGAAAAGGAGGTCGGCGAGAACGTGAAAGAAGGTTGGCGAGAACGTGAAAGGAGGTCGGCGAGAACGTGAAAGAAGGTCGGCGAGAACAGGAAGGCGTGAGCTTGCAGGGGTAGGTTTCAAAGGATAATGGATCTCCTCCAGGCTGGCCGTGTCTTCGTTCATGAAGGGGCTCCACCTGAATACCTACTCTGGCCCTGCCGCAGCCCGTACACACTGCCTGGGGGGCGCCGCCTTAGTCATTCTGTATACCAATGGGCGAGATCGTGAGGTCTGCTGGAGCGGGGACTTACAAGCAGTGAGAACGAAGATGAACAGCGAGAAAAAATAGGTACGGGCGACGAGAAGATGTTAGGAACTATGGAAGATGAGCAGAAACGAAGCACATAGCGACTGCGCCGAAAGAGTCCGGACGATACGGAATGAAGGGTTGGGACAAATCCGCAACACTCTCTCTCGCCACCGGACCATACAATATATGATGACGGGGAGATGGGTTTTACATCCAGGCAATACTTAGCACTGCCGTCACTGGGGACGTAACGAGGAGATAGCCCGAAGCTCTCAAAGAAGCGGCACGCCTACGGCCTTTATTTGCTAAGATAGATATGTGTATGGAGTGGACTCTAGTTGGGGACCCCATGTGTTGATAGGGCTTTTGCGGAGAGCCTGTGCTGCGGCCTCTGGCATGGAAACCACAGCAACAGTTCCCTCAACCCCCTGGAGCTACCTCAAAATGTTTAAACTGAATCTATATCAAGAGAGCGCTCGCGTCGGTAATATTGGTTTCAGCGGTGAGTTGGGGGTTGGTAGGATAATGGTACTCCCTGTCATCTGAACCAGCACCTCCAAGCCTAGCGCTGAGGAACACGGGACTGTTTCCCATACTAGTCTATCAAGAGGAATACTGTGTATTCGCTGCTGAGAGCTGAGCGGCCCAGAGTGGTTGGTATGTGGTTGATGTCTTCTTAGAATGTTGGAGATTTAAGATAGCTACCTAGATATTCGAGATCCCCGATGGCTATGATGTGTCTATTATTGGGTTAGCTTCTAGGTGCTTGAGACTCGAAGCGCAACGGACTTACCAGCTTCACTACCATTTGACGGGGGAGGGTTCATGATCAGCAAGCTTTGGCTAGCCGGCACAAGGAATAACACGAAATTGGGACTTGAAAGGAGCAACAAGTGACTCAGTTTAGCTAGTAACTGGTAGCTAGTAGTTCGTCCGGGGAATGCGGGTTGAAGGGCATTTTTCAAGTGGAAAATAGGAGCACGAAAACGCCATCATGGCATAAAATTTCTGAACGTCTGCTGGAGTGGTAGAGCCTCTGGGGAGGACGACGACAATATACAGCGAGTGGCTTCAAAAATACTTCGTCAGCGAGTCTTAACCACACCGATATTCAACAGCGAGGGGAAATGCTCACTTGTACTCGGGTATATGCCCTAGACAAGAAAGCTAGACAAGAGGTAGTGACCATCTCTCTCTCAGAGGAGAAGACTCCTTTTGTCGTTGTACTTGCCACTTCGGCGACGAGTTGTATAATCAAACTGGCAACGACTCCGCTGTCGTTGCTAAACCTGGCTGCAACATTATCAACAAACACTACCTCCGAATGGTCATACGGCCCATCTTTTGTCCGTAAGGAGAGCGCGGGAATTTGTAAACGCCTCGAGCCGGCTCAGTTAGCAGTTGGCTTGAAAGAACATTGACAATGTGAAATAGCTATAGGATCAATAGCGAAGGACGGATAGCCATAGCCAACTCAACTTATTGAAGAGGAACGGAGGTGTGCATATTGATGAAATGATTGCCATCACTGGAATTTGCTGACAAAAGATCATGCTTTAAGGGGTAGGGGGTGGGATCAACAAGGGCGTGAGCGTAGCAGCATCAACATCATCACGCCGTAAAAACATGCATTGGCCAGACGGGAGCATGAAGCAATTGTTTGTTACTTGAGCTCTTGCCTTGGTGTTCGACGTGTGCATGCAGGACAATGGAGAGTACGTGAGTACATGTGTATGTGGTCCCGTGCTCTTCTGCTAAGCCCCTCTAGCAGTCCCCCTGATTCGTAGTAAGGGAAACGCTAGGCGAACTGAAGTTTATGCATAACAGCCGCTACGAAGCACAAATACACTTTCGCTGATCTGACTCACGGAGAGCGCTAACCAAGTACTGTCCGATAATGATAACGATAAGCAACATCAGCCACACCGGAGAAGCTCCCCCCATCCCGCCATTTCGCAGTCCCACCATCATCATTGTTGCCTTGGACATGTCGAGGCTATAGACATAGGACTCTTCTTTGCGACAGGACCTAAACTCGACCATTGAGTCTTCCATACGCACCATTCATTCCCCTTGAAATCATCAAACGTGGTAGCCAAAGGAAAGATGGATAACTTCAAGGCTTTCAGTAGCCAGTTGAGGTATAATTTATCAACCAAACCCCTCCAGTTCCTAAGTTTGGTATTGATACAGAGAATAGCTCCATTGGCTCCCAGATCACCCCTTTTGCCTCGCGTACTCTCCAGTACACAAAGGAGCAGCTGGGGCAAGCTGAAGACAAGGTTAGTGGTCTGTTATTTCCTAGACGTTAGAGACATTTGCTGACAATAGATCGATCCACTCAGACCCAGCTGCCCCCCGACTACATTGATCTCGAGAAGCGCGTCGATGCCCTCAAGCAGGTTCACCAGAAGATGCTTGCGGTGACGTAAGTGCGCACGTATAGCCGGTCGCAGATATTGCGGCTTACTGATATGTCTCTGCTCCGAACAGCTCGCAATACTCCAACGAGGCCTACGATTACCCTCCCAATATCAAGGAGACCTTCCAGGACCTTGGCCGTACCGTCAGTGAGAAGGTTCATCTTCTCTCCAGCGCTACTACTCCTGCCGAAGCTCAGGCGGCCTTGACGGCGCCTCCCTCGGCCAAGCCTCAGCCCAAGACGTTCAACCACGCTCTTGCGCGTGCTAGCTTGGCCAGCTCCCAGTTGCTGCATCAGCAGCACACGGGCGCGGGAGAAGATCCCCTTGCGACGGCCCTGGAGAAATATGCTTTAGCTAGCGAGCGTGTTGGCGAAGCCCGCCTTGCACAGGACACACAGATCCAGAGCCGATTTCTGGCTGGCTGGAACACCACTCTGAACACCAACCTGATGTTTGCGACGCGTGCGCGCAAGAATGTCGAGAGGGCGCGCCTCACACTGGACTCTGTCAAGTCTCGCGCCAAGGGAACCACTTGGAAGATACCAGGAGCCGGCCCCCGTGACGATCAAGCGCCCAATAGCGACGAATTGAGTCCCGAGGCCCAAGAAGAGATTGAGAAGGCTGAAGATGAGTTCGTTACGCAAACCGAGGAGGCAGTTGGTGTCATGAAGAACGTGGGTCTCACCCCCTGTGCCGCAATGGTTTTCGATTTGTATGTCGCCATCATAGTTAACATTGCTACACAGGTCTTGGACACCCCCGAGCCTCTGCGAAACCTCGCTGAGCTCATCGCTGCTCAGGTCGAGTACCACAAGAAGGCTTACGAGATCCTGAGCGAGCTCCAACCTGTCATTGAGGGTCTCCAGGTTGAGCAAGAGGCTAGTCGCACCAAGGATTTCTCTTTGTGATAAGCCAGTAATGCTGACTGTCATGTCACTTTAGGCTAACTATCGCAAGAGCCGCGAGAGCGCCTCCTAAGTCAATTGATACCCGTATAGACCGTGATGCAGGCATCGAAAAATGCTATGAATAACAATGAAGGGACATGTCTATGCTGGTTTTAGACCCCTTATAAGAACTTGCAATTACAGTCTGCGGTTATTTATCAGGATTTATTTTCTTATGTTTTCCACAGCCGCAAAGCCAAGGCACAAAGGACGACCGGTTACATTGGCCCTGAGGGGTGGACATTGCATGTTTGACTTTATGGTTAGGGAGTCTAGATGAACCAATAGGTTTCATAGTTTTGACCTATGGTCTCCCAGTTACCTAAATAGTCTCCTCGGCTGAGTGACGACTATGGATAGCGTGTATTGAATATGATGCGAACGTGGATCGTCGTGAATCACTATCGCTGTCCGTTGTCTGCCCTTCGCACGGGTCTTCCATTCAGCCCTGCTCTTAACGACTTCGAAGTCGGTTATGGACGATTTCTCTGCTCTAGAGAATGTATTCTTGGGCCATAACGTTATTATAGTATATAGCAGAAGGCATGTTCACGTCAGATGGAACACCCAAAACTAAGATGCTACTGTTTAATGCATAGTAAAAAGATGATTGCATTGCGAATACCGGTAGTGGAGTTCCCCCCACTGGCGTTCACTTTCTTGGGATTTCGGCAGCTCCCTAGCGCTTTATCACGTGAGTAGGAATTATTGGATTGTGACGTTCCGAGCTTTCTAAGTTACCTATCATCGTTAATTGATTGCTCACCCTTGGGATTGACTTTCCCAATTCCACCCCCCCATTGATGAGCATCTCACACAACAATCATGAGGCGGACATTGAGACTCTTCGCGAGCGTTAAGCCGGCGCGCTATCTTGAGCCTGGCAACCCAACCGGCCTCACCGGCATTCACACCCACGGCTCCCCACGGTCGACGCTGATCTACCTGTACTTGCGCACGCTCGACAAGCTGGAGAAGATCCCCGAGTCGTCCATGTACCGCCAGTCCGTCGAGGCCCTGACCAAGCATCGCTTGGCCATCGTCGAGGCCGCCCACCCCCCCGGCTACGAGGAGTGGCAGGCGCGCGCACAGAAGCTGCTCAAGGAGCACCCGGACCAGTTCCCCTCCCCCGCTGAGGCCAAGTCCAAGCTCGACGGCTCCCTCGCCGTCCAGCTCTCCGCCCGTGACCACGTCTTCGTCCACCGCTCAGACCCCCCGCCCGAGGACAACCGCTACAAGGAGTGGGACGGCGAGCGCGACGACGGGCCCGGCGCCGAGGGCCTCCGCGGCGCCGACGAGCGCGACATCGACCACAAGCTGCTGCTCGAGAGGCAGCCACTCGACGCCCCCGGCAAGGTCAAGTGGGAGCCGGAGCCGCAGCTTACCGCCGACCAGTAAGTCTCCGGGTCCCTGGACTACGGCATTTTCGGATCCGGGAATATCTGTGCGCTGACCGTGGGGAACGCTAGGATTGAGGAGATCGAGAACAAGATCGGTGCCGGCCTGATCGAGGAGGTGATCCAAGTAGCGGAGGGCGAGCTGAATCTCGTCGATACCATGTACAAGGCTAAGGTGTAAGTGCCATGTGACCTATAAGTCCTGGGTTGAGGGATGATAGCTAACCTACTTACAGGTGGGAGAGCCTCGAGGAACAGCCGCCTGAGGGTCAATGGACCTACTTTGAGCGCAACTCGCAATAGACGACGTCTTTACGCATGATCCATCACATAATGCCGGGATAAACACAGGTACATCTTGGCCATAGCAGCAGACCCAGTGTACAGTAGATCAAATGTACATATGCATAACGGCACTTCCGCCTTGTAGTGCCATTCGTCGATACGAGGGCCTGATAGCGATTGGACGGCTTCCTACTACCGATGCCGGCGCTCTCTCGTTCCGTTATGCGGATCCTGTTAATGCAGAAAGCAAATGACATCCACAACCAAGAGAGCACGTACGAGCTACTATCGCCTAACGCGGTTGGCCCTAACCAGGAGGTGTCGTTCTCCGTGCTTAATTGTGAGGTTCCAACGCAATAAGGGATGAGGGAAGAGCGCAATGACAAGTACACAAAGCCCGCCCAATAGCCATCGAAAGGTGCTCTACTTAGTAACTCCTTCTCTCGCCCCTGTTTCCAGGGGTCTCTATTCCAGGGGGAAAACCCCGGTCCCGACTAGGGCGCGAGATCACATTCGCTTCGACCATCTCGAACACACCTAGCAGATCTCCTAATGGTGGTGATGGATCGGCTTGTCAGCATGCTATACCCCTATATTAGCCCACTCGGCGTGCTCGGCCGCCGTCCACTTACTGCTACTATGCGTTCCTCGTTCGCAGGCAGCCGCCAGGAGACTCGGGAACAGGCAGGGTTGCTGACTTTGCCGCGGCAAGGGAGTTTTTCTTTTTCTTGAAGCGTTTGGCTTAGTGGTGATAAAGATGCTTAAGGACCTAGTAACCATTAAGAGAGCATGCCAAGGGTATACTTGGGTGGTCTTACTGGTCTTGTGACTTAGAGACTTTCTTAGCATGGGACCTGGGGGTGTCGCATTCTGTGTATAGTCGAGCTTCCAGCGGACCTATGTGAATTATATGTGAATTCAAAGGATGTTGTGCATGGGTACGAGACTACACTGTGGTGTCATGCCCACAGGGCCATTATGTTACGCCATCGGATTAGTGACTGATGATAGTAGCTGTTGACTTACTTAAACTTTGTCAAATGATTCCCAACTCGCCGATCAAACTTTCCATGAAAGGCTTTAATATACCGTATAAACCGATTTCAACACGCTATATCAGAAGATTCTATACGCGGTACAAAAAACTCCTAATATGCTGCAGAAAAAGATTCTAACGCGCCGACTGAACAAGCCTTAAAAATAAGAGCGTAATTGTCGGTCACGTCCCATTAGAGTCAAGGGCGAGACTAGTTCTGTTCAGACAGCATCGTCTACGGCCGTTCACCCAATGGATAACGCCTCCGCGTCCGTGAGATGTATTGACTGACGGAGTAACTCGGCGATGTCGTTCATAGTATCACCGGGCCCTATACACTCATAACTGGGTCCATTCTTTGGCATCTTGCCTCATATCTCGTATAACCTTCGCTCGTATATTCTTTTTCCCTTTCTCTTAATTCTCTCTTCCATATGCACGTAACATCCATAAAAATATTTCTCTTAAGCTGGGCTCGTCAGTTATTCAAGAGTCCCGTGATTCACGGCCGTCAGCCAACCTTTAGGTGAATGACTGTTTTTGGGGGACGTATTGTAGGAACCTCATAGCACACATGTATTTCTTCAGGCCTCTGACCATCATCGTCTTGTGTGACAACTTAAAAAGGCAAACTCTTAACGTAATACCATGTCAGACAATAGGTAGACTTAGATTGAACAGGAGCCGATAATATAGTCGCGAAGATGGAAACAATAACAAGTGTACAAGCCACCATTAACGGCTCAGACAGAGCGGACTCTGGTTACCTAGGCTAGTCCAGGTAGGATTGACGTCTTCTTCCGCTGTTTAAGGCTGATCTGGGCCGCTAATCGTTGCATGTAACGACCATTAGCTCCAGGGGTCGCTAGGCAGGCGCAGCTGGCTAATGCAGCGGCTCGGGCCGCTAAAAAGCTTAGGCTGAAGCCATCAACCAGTGGGCCAACTCGCCACTGTTTTTCTGCATCCATGTACTTTATGCGGACACCTCAATCACCCGCAAAGATCGGCTATACCCCTTAAGAATCCCAAAATCCAAGGACAGGGTTTATCGTCCACTTAATACAGGGGCCCTATTCCACCAGAGAATATTCAAAAGAGCAGTATATCAGGTGCGACCCGTCTGTTGCAATGGGTCCATTCGCCCTCCCCGTACCGGGCTATCGCCTGGGGATACACACGCGCAAACCCAAGCGACGCGGCGAGGAGTGGGATGTCGCCTCGCTAGCCCCTGCGCCAGATGACCTGTACTCGCACCTCCCGTCTGGTGCCATCAACCCGCGCAGCCACCCGCCCGACCTACTGCGCCAGTTCGCCGTCGCGGGGCTGGCGCCGGAGGAGGCGAACCCCGCGGACAGGTTCCCCCTGTTCCCGCACAAGGCGCTGCCCCCCGACCGCGACGCCGACGGCGGGAGCGGGCGCAGGCGCGGGGGCGCGAGCAGGAGCGGGGCCGAGAGCAGCGACGTCGGCACGGACGCCGAGGCGAGGGCCTCCGGCGACGGCGTCCCCGTCGCGCCGAGGCACCACTCGGCGCGCCTCCGGCACCTGAGCACCGTGACCGCCATCCTGCACCGCTGCCTCGACGAGGGCGACATCCCGCGCGCGAGGCGGGCGTTCGGGCTCCTCGTGCAGACCAGGGAGGTCGACATCCGGCTCAACCATCTCTGGGCCGCGGGGTCCGAGATCCTCATGCGCGACGGGGAAGGCGAGGCGGAAGGGCGGCGGCGGCGGGGCCAGACGACGGGCGGCCGCGGCCGGGAGGCGGAAGCCGAGGGCGAGGAGGCGGCGAGGCGCTGGGGCTCCGCCGCCAACGTCGACAAGGTCCGCGCCTACTTCGAGAGCCTGATCCGGCAGCACCAGCACGACCCGCACCGGCCGCACCTGACGAGCGCGCTCGACTTCTGGCCCGTGCTGTTCGGCATCGAGATCTACAACATCGACGCCGAGTTCCGGGGGGCGCTGCGCCGGCTCGCCGCCGCCGAGGAGGAGGAAGACGACGACGACGACGATGAAGGAGGGTCGGGCCTGGAGGGGGAGGGCGGCTCCCGCTTCGACGCCTACGCGTACGTGGAGGACGAGGAGGAGGAGGCGGAGGCGCGGGGGTTGCTGCGGCGGCGCGGGGACGCGGGGAGACGTCACCTGAGGCGGGCCGCGCGGGACGAGCTGCGCCGCGAGACGGCCATCGCGGCGCAGCAGATCGCCGCACGCATGGACCAGCTGATGGAGACCGCGCCCTACTCGAAGCACCTCGAGCTCCTGCGGCTGCGGGGCATGCTGGCGCTGTTCGTGGGCGACCTGCACCTGCCCACGCGGCTCATCGAGGGCGCGAGGCGGGGCGCGGCCGGAGGCGGGCGGCGGAGGACGCCGTCATCCTCATCGCTGGCGGATGATCTGCTGGCCCATGCCGACGGCCCCGAGGAGCGCTCCGCGGTCGCGAGGTGGGGAGAGGAGCTGGAGAAGGCGAAGGGGTTCTTTTCGCGGATCGTCGAGAACGGAGGCGCCCTGGATGGGTGGGCGAAGAAGTTGGTCGAAGAGGAGGAGGGGCAGGATGATGACGAGGCTGCGAGCCCCGACGAGGATGGTTTCTTCTAGCTCGGATATGCGTAATGCTGGCTTGCCTGGACCACTATGCGAGGAAACACACTTGCATCTTTACGAGAGAACGGGGTGACCACTACGAAGCCAAGTTACCGAGCATTTCCAGCTTAAGTGGCATATTTCATACCTCATACTAACCCCAGCTCCCCTGATGGCGAGGGCACTTTTCCGCACAAAACGAATACTATTCCGATCATGACGCCCTATGAGCTGACTGTCCGCATTGATTCCTCAGGCTATGAGAAAAGATCAGGAGAAAGCGAGCATCCGCAGCTGAATACCGGAGTTCTAGAGAGCCATCATTGAGGTGACGGAAGTCTGGGGAAATACGGAAGTGATAGGCGAGCCTGGGCTCCCAAGATCCAGACTGATGGCAGGCATGGCGAGCAAGTCACCGGATACGAAATGTAACTGACGAGGCGGCGGGTACAGAGAACAGTTACGTAGAAGGCAGTTCCGTTCCAGCATAGTCATGTCACCGTCCCCACAACCCCTAAATCCCGTAACGGCGCCTGTCGCTCTTCGCAGTTCTCTCAAGAACATGCTTACCACTTGTTCTAGCAGTCACTAGTAATACAGACAACACTACTACATCATGATCTCACTGCAACTGGAGAAACAAGCGAGCCAAACAGATTCTTGGCCCTAGAGAACAAGGGGCCGTCACCGATGGGTAGAAAGAGGAGTAATAGAAGACAATCTCGGGGAGAGTCCATAGCGTGGCATTCGATGGGTCATTGTCTTTTGAAAGCTTGATACCTCTAGTTGACTTGGCATATGGATGAGGTGGGCGAGCTAAGGACGTGAACATTTGGGAAACATACGAGGGCTCCTCGGTACGTCCAGGGAACAGACGACGCCCCTATCCTGGGACACAATATGCGATGAACCAAGGACAATCAATCTTCTTCATTCCGGCGGATCGTACACAGGGATACTGAATACAAATCTGCAAAAAGACGTTAGAATAATTTCCCCGCGCCGCCGATACAAACTCCGGTCATCCCGTCACCCTGTCCGGCCCCGTCGTTCTTGCATATGAATGATAGTTCAGTTAGGTTATACGGGCCGTGTCTAGCTGATGAAGCAGAGGCAGCCCAGACCCAGGTAGAACAGGACCAGCGGATAGACGGCGATGCCAACCCTGTTCTTCACGACGCCGCTGCCGCCCAGGATGCTGACGCCGGCAGCCAGCGACCAGCACATCAGCACTATGTAGACAGGGATCCTGACGATGGTGCTGATGCCGATGGCCGATAGCATCGACGCGATGACGAGCGGGAAGAGCGTGTATCCAATGATGCACACGCTCTGCGCGAAGGAACTGTTGTTCGCGATTCCCACCGTCAGCGTGGACCCATACACATACCGGCATTTGCTCGGATGCCTTCAAAAAGGTAGGAGAGGGATTACTGGGTTGGGGTATTGAAAACATTAACTCACATGTTCCCGCCCAGCAGCTTGATCTGCAGAGTGACGACGGCCTCGCCGATCCAGACGAGGGCGAAGACGCCGCTGAAGACGAGGTCCTTCTGGTCGTCCTTGGCGCGGAAGCTGAGCAGCAGGGACAGCAGCAGGCAGAAGATGAGGGGCCCCCACATGTCCCAGTTGCGCAGGCCGGGGGTCATGTTGTTCTGGCTCAGCAGGCTCTCGGGGTCCATGACGCGGCCGGCGAGCCCGGCGAGCTCCTCGCGGGCGCCGGTGATGCCGGCGCCGCGGAGGTTGGCGTAGGCGCCGCGCAGCCCCCCGGCGCTCTCGAACATGGTGCCCCCGAACAGGTAGCGCGGGTACAGCACCTCGCGCATCTTGGACCACACGGCCAGCAGGTCCCGCCGCAGCGTCTCCCACACCGTCTCGTCGATGGTGTTCTGCGGCGCACTGCGGTCCTCGCCCGGGATCCGCGAAGTCAGGTAGCTCTCGTTCAGCGGCCGCGACGACGACGCCGACGAGGGGTTTCTGCCGATATTGCCCGTCAGGGGCTGTCGCTGGGACTGGCTCGTCGAGATGGGGTCGTCGAAGTCGTTGAGGTCAGCTGTCGGCGCATGCGTTAGCTTCGATACCCACTCGACGGGGCATATTAGGGGGCTGCAGAGACGGCGTAACGGAGACGAATGGGCATCCCCTCACCATCATCAGGGTCAATTAGATCATCCTCCTCTACTCTTGGGGTGTCGTAGGGATGGCCCGACGACGCCATCTTCGGTCGAGGTTCACTCGGGTTAACAGCTGAGAGGATCGCAGTCCTGAAAGCAGCCAGACTCAGAGCATCGGTTGCACTTTCTTTTACCCTCAAACGGAGCACTTGTAAAGTTGAAGGGGTAAAGGCGGATGGCGACGACGATGTTCTTTAGTAGCAGTCGGCCAAACTGTAGCTACGTATGTCAGTACCTACTGTGTATTGTATGTACCTGCTAAGCTTCAGAGCCGGCGCACAGGGCACGGTTTCGTGAATCAGTCCCAAGTTGGTCCAAGCTCCCCTGCAGCCCCCCACGAATTGACCCCTGTTTGATTGCTTCGGCAGGCTCTGGACAAAATAGCTGGGATACCCCACCACCCACACTCCGACACACCATATCAACAACCATATTATGCGAAATTTAACCTAAAAAATTCGCTGAAACATTCCGAAACATCTACGGTAATCTCCAGCTTTTGCTTTTTACAATAATACTAAAAAGGGAATCATTATCGTCGATGCGTTGTTGATTTCATTGCAGGTTAAACATGGTTACTATCGAAATTCGCGACGTTTTAGTATGGGGTGTTGGGGTGTCCCAATTATTTTGTTCAGAGCCTGTTCGGTAACGTTTTTCCGTGTCCTCGTCGCGTCGTCAAAGAACTTTAAGTCTAAGTGCACACATTGTACAGCATCTTCGCAAATACGTCCTTGCCCTACAGATCATGCAGGGGAATTTCCAACACTGGTATTTGCCTCTTCCTATCGAGTTCCCTTTGCTCCATCCCACTTGTAAGAGCCCGTCCTCTTGGATATCCTATAGTTTAACAAACAGAGGCCCCAAACGATCCTATACGATATGATCCGTTTTGAGTTTCGTACCCGCCCGAATGATACTAATCAAGTCTTCAATCGTCTGTTTGACAATCCAATATCCAATTATGCTAATGGAGTAAGTCGAGGGAAATCTTCCCTCGTTCTGAGAGGAGTACGATGCCAAAATCATTATGACAAATCTTAGTCGCTTTTCCCTTTCGCCAAACGCCCCCTATCATGTCCCAATCTTACCGAGTCATTCAGAAATATGATAGCATATAGCAGAGTGAAGTACATCACGACGAGAGAGTGAAAGCGTCTCCTACTGCCACGGATTCCTGTAGCCGTGGGAATCAGTAGGCGAATATGACTGGGAAGTAGGATTAGAGTATGCGCCTTGCTGCATGTAGGACGGCAGGGCGTCGGCCCACGGTTCTTGTGGGTGTGGGGCACCACCAGGATAGGGGGGCGGTAGTACTTGTGGCGCTGCTTGTTGCGCGTGGGGAAATGGCGCCAGCGGTTGAGGTATCGCCGTGTACGGAGTTGAATGCGACCATGCAGGCGGATTAGTGTACGCAAAATTTGTGCTATTGAACCCGTTAGGAGCACCGCCGTAACATTGTGGCGCCTCTGCAGTGAACCGCGGTGCATAGTGTGTTGCAGACGCTCCGTTTTGGGATGTGTGTGGATTCTCGATGAGAAAACCTGGCCATTGTCTGGAGGCTTGGGATTCAACGCCCGGGTACTGGGCCTTCCCAACTTGAGGCTGTGCATCCCCTCTCGGTATCCCTCGGCTATACTGTGAGAGGTTTCAATTTATTCCCACTAGCGCCCAAGCAAATACAGCGACATCGCGGATAGCCCGCATCAGCTGTTCAATGGGTGGTCCTCCAGCGTCTTTTACGTGCTCTTGTAGAGGCATATGCTGTGTGAGCAGAGGTGGCCGGAATGTGTGGAACCGCTCGACCGGATAGACAGCGTTGACTGGCTCTTCGCTCCAGGGAGCCGCGAATAATCCGTTCTCGTAATAATCGACGGGGAGTAACGGTGGATGAGGGGCGGGTATCGGCGGCCTGGCTTTTCGTAAGACAACCACGAGACCGTCAGAAGTGCAAGACACAACAGCCTCAAGCTCAATTGAAGGGTTCGGCCGGCGCCGGCGGGGGCGGCTTTCGGGCCGCGGAGGGAGAACAGATGGCTGTTGAAGCCCGTCGCCATGCGGCGGAATTGCCCGAGTAGCCCGGGCCGTGTGAGGTCCGGACCGAGACCCGGGGTGAGACGAAGACGAGTGGAGACGGCGGAGCCCCGGACCCCCGGATCGTCCGTGTCCCGAAGATGACTCTACTCTCATACCGGAATATGCCAACTCGTCCGAGACTATATCCATGGCATTGCTCAGCTGCGCACCACCATCCGAGCCACTGTTGTTGCTATTGCGGCCTTCCGCGTTCTCCTCGCCTTGTAGATCTTCCTCATCCTCGGCTTCAAAATCTTCTTCTCTTCGAGGGTCCCTAGTCCAAAAGCGCAGATAGGCGATCGAGTCGTTGGCTTTCGCACTCTCCAAACAATTAATCGCGTCCCTCACACAGTTCTCTGCGACACACTCCCAGAAACTCATTCCCTGGATCTCGTCCGGAGTCACCCCGAGAATTGATGTGACGGCATTAGTCGCAAACATAACTGTCAAGCTTCTAGTAAATCGGTTAAGGATTAAAGCCGCGCGAGGTTCCCTCTCCATCGGCGGCATCTTGAATTTGGGCGACAAGTGTTCAAGCATATGATACCGCGGATCCCTGGGCGAAGACGAGAAAAGACGGCGAATATGTGGGGCCTCGATTGCTCTTCCTATAGACATGTTAGAACCCCTGTCCCTGAACAAGTAGAGCTTTCTAGAGTTACATACTCTCCTGCTTATGGCTCCGGCGGTAGATACTAGTACATGCCATCAGGACATCGTGAACTACCGTGAAGCAGCATTCGCAGCTGATCCATTGACCATCTTTTGACATAATTCGAGCATAGTGGAGGACAGCTGCCTTGTCAAGCAGTACACCCCTACTATGTACTGAGCGCGCAAAAGGCACCTCATCTGGATGGAAGTAGTCGAAGCATGATTTGCCCTGCACCTCTGAAGGATGATACCCTAATATATCGGTGACTGACTCTGAGACGAAGAGGACAGTGGCATCCGGATCGAGGTCTGCGGAACGCGAGAGCTATTAGCCAACCACCAAGCTGTTCGGGCAGAGGCGTAATAAGAAGATCCGTCTCTCTTCCCCCCTCCCCCTCACTCGGGTATACTCACTGTGGATAGTGATGAAAGTCTGCTCCATGAGATTGGTGATATATCCAGCGCCCTAGAAGATGCTAGATATTCTTCAACGGGGAGGAATCCTCTCTCCATAAGCCAACATGCAACGAGCGGTCAGATGTAGTTGACGAGAATGGTCGTTGCGGAGAACGCCAAGTCGTGGATCGAGGATGGCGTGTGCGTGGAAACCGTGCTGCGCAGTGATAGTCCTCTAAAACGAGCTGGGACCAGGGTAGGAAGTTCCGAACCCGTGTTTCGCGAGACTGGCCTGGCGGCGTCGGCTGTTCAAGACAATTAGGGAAAAGTTCAGGTGGGCCAACCAACGAGATGTCTCTGGATTGCCGAGTACTGTATGACAGAGATCCCGCCGTCACCGTCGGAAGGCAGTGATGTAACACAAGGCACCGATAGGAGAGGCTCGCGTAATATCCCAACAGGTACGGAGGGACTGCGAGAGCGGTTATACGCAGGAGACTATAGGGAGCGCCACTTAAGTATGTTCTACATATACCACAGGTCCCACGAATTGACCTGCTAGTGACCTGCGGAGTGTCACAACAGTCCTTAGTCCCTCGGGCCAGTGCAGTCGTGGACGGAATGGACGTGCTACACTGCTGCCAACGGTAGCCACTCAGAAAGGACCGGGGCGTTGAAGCCGGCGCGCGCAGTGGGGGAGAGAGGCGATATCTGGGGCGGGACCCTCTACAGGGCTGACCAGGGATCAGACGATAGGTCAACCGATAACGGAAACACCGTCGCTCGTTGCTGTAAAGTCAGAGGGCGTCGATGAGCTTGTTACGGGGCGAAGAGCGTCACTGAGATAGAAAGAGAAGTGGGAAGTGAGGCCGCTAGTGTATGAACTGGACTATCCGCAGACGAAGGGGCTTTTCTGTGTAAAGAAGACCTAACAGTGTGGCCTTTGTGGGTACTCTCCCGCGGGCAGAGGTGAGTACTAATCCAGGGAAGATGCTTGAAGACTGCAGCTATGTAAGAAGCGTGGAAGAGATCTCTGGATGAGACTTCGAAGGGTGGGTGGGTAGTTGAGGTCTTATGAAGGGGATCATGGACCGCTTCCGCGCAGACGTAATTCCATTTGCCAATTCGGTTGCAGGCGGGCAACTGAGAGCATAATCCATGTCCATTGCTGCTTTTGTAACGGGGTATTTTGATAATGTAAGGGAAATACAACATGGTAGCTACTCATTCGAGGAGCTTTTAAGCAGGAGGCGAGAATTATCCAAGCCCAGCATTGACGAAACCGTACACCATGGGTGAATTAAAAAGCAAAAAAGGGACGCGATTAAAAAGGTTAATCAACCCAGGTCCCAGGTGCTCCGCATCCAACCATACCTACCGCATATGACTACTAGCCAAAGGTTACTTGTACCTACCAGGGTATTAGTTTGAACCATCAATACCGAACCTCCTCTTCGCTGATACCCCACACCTAAATGTACGTGTATTCAACCATACCTAGTATATAGGAATGGAGCGACCTTTTCCGCAATGGATGTCTTCGCTACGTAGACTCATTTTGTCACGATGGAAAAGGGCGCTCGATCATTGATGATTGATGCGAGCAAGGGTCCCCTTCCCCCCTTCCCCCCGAATGCTCGCAGAATGTGTGGGATCCCTGTAGGAAACTAGCGTTAACCTGTCAACTCTGACTTGGCTTCTTGGGGCTGGCGGGCCAGAACGACGCTATAACGCTCGGACCCGGGAGACGACACTCTGGGGGTGACGACAACCCTAGCGATGCTACCCAATTGAAGTCACTATACAGTGTAGGAGTATGCAAAGGAAATTAAATCCCCGTAAATGCCTGCAGCAGCGATCACCCAGTGCCGCGTTAAGCTTATTACGACACCCGGTAGAGAACGGACAGACTCACTTCCTGTTCTTACAACCGAAACTTGTAAGTGTCTCCAAAGGGGAATTCAGATTCCTAGCCTACCCGTTGTGACTAGGGACCCTTCAAGTCGCTCAACTGCCTTATATGTTTACGTTACATTCATACTTGAGCGGATTGGCTGGCAGCTAGATACACGTGTAGCTCTGGAGCCAAAGGTCTATCGTGATCAAGTGGGATTACCAAATATACGAACTGCTAGGTATGTTGCTTATAATTTGAACCCCCTCTACCCTAAGCTAGCTGGCTATTTGTCGGTAGTCACGTAAGTATGCAATTCTCAGTATCGTTGTTCGCTTCTGAATCTTGAGTCCATCTGCAGTGCCCCTACCCAAGGTTAATCTTGACAGACGACGTTCTCATTTGGAAAGCGGAGAATTTCGACGTTTTGGGTATTGCTTGCGAGACAAGGATTCTGCCAGGGGCCGACTAATGCTGGGGTGGTAGCTGACTACCGGGTTTGGAAGCTGACTTGACCTTGACCCCCTTGACTGCATCCAGAGTCCTGGGAACGCCGCCAACGGGCCCAATGCGCCATGCCACAGCCTCGAGTTCCCCGTTCTCGAGGTCGGACCAGAACCGAACCCCTGGGATCTGCTACTGGGATTGAACAGCTGCCGAGCATGAGGACATTACGCGGGATCGCCGCTCATGCCCCATACGTACATACGGGGTACTCTTGTGAATTGCGCTGAAAAGAGACGCCAGGCAGTTCCGAGTCCCCTCGACATAAGTTACCGAGCTCCGTAACCACAAGCCTGGCGGTCAAAATCCAGGTGACGGGCTCGTGACTGATTACTGATCGACAGAGGTCGAAGTTACCCGTTCCTCAAAGATATTGCGCTAGCAGTACCATCAAATATCTTAAAACGGAACCTAACGGCTGTCAAGCAAGCCACGGCATATTTCCCGCACACCTAGTGTGAGCGGCTACCTAGGACCGTTGCGGCAGTTGCATAAGCGCCGAATAGGCGACACAGCCCATCAACCTCCGATAGATGAAGCAGCAACATCAACCAAGTAGGTTGGAGATAAGGGCGTTCGCTATATTATATTATATACTTTGTAATTATACGTTCTGTGTAAGACCAGTTACGAGCCTACATTGTACCCCTTGACATCCACTACCTCCCTACAAGGTCTCACAACATCCTATAAGTCATCGGTTCTTATCAACGACTTAGCCAGCAGATATACTCAAGTATCTGGTCATGAGTAAACTAGCTGCCTAGGTAGTATAACGTATAGCCAAGAACCGACAACAGACTGGGGAATCTCGATAACCGTCTCAGACCTCAACGTGTCGATGATGCATAGCACACTGTCAGGCTACCTTTGGGGATAAACAGCCATTCATCTCCTAACGTAGGGGAAGTATTGAAAGGGGTTGCATTGTCTCCCTTCTTCCCAATGCAATGACGCGGTCAGAATGCCTACGGATGCTGCGATGAGTATGGGAGCCGGTGTAATTGGGGATCACAAATCAAAATGCGTAAACTCTCCTGTTGATGAATGTTAGATTGAGTTCGATTCTGTCATGCTGTGCTGAATAGCATCCATCGAAAGCGCTGATTGGCTGCTCAATGCAGTCCCTCCTTTATAAACCTAGGGCAAGCCCCCTGATCTTCGTTGCTCGGGCCGCATTGAGACCAACGGGTGATTATAAAGAATAATTATATGCTCTCCAGACGGCATTCGAGGTTTCGACATATGCACCAGCATTACATCGGTGACGCCTGTGCCCCATCTCGTACAAGCACGTTAGCTGATTGCCGTTCAGGTGTTCCTATACACCACAGGCGCTCTCGCGTACGCAGATACGATATTCGCATTCTCGTGTCTTGAAACCGCGGTTCCGCCGCGTCTTGCTGAAAATGTCTGTCGTTATACTGCGTACACAGACAGATATAATCGCTATCCCGGTATAGGTAGGGGTCCTCGCGGCCTGCTTGTCCTGGTTTGAGATAGAAATACTAGTGACGCAATCAAAATAGCGGTGCGGCTGAAGTGGACGCCAACGCACCTCTAAAACAGGCGCAGGCGCGGTCGAAACGACCCCTGTTTTCCCCCCTTGTTTGCCGGCAACTTCACACGTAGTCTAACTTGCCTAGGTAAGGTCCAGCTCGTTGACATATGTGTGACTGTCTCTGTGGTGGCGTGCACAAAACCCGGGAACGAGCCTGCAAGTACGTACGCACCTCGTCTCTGCCTGGTTGCAGCGACGTGGGCATGTCGCAGTGACGAGATTGATAATGTTGGAAAAGGTGTGACATGTCACGCTCTCGTCTTGGCCAGGCGGTCTCTCTCTCTCTCTTCTCACTATGTATGATTGCCAGTATAGAAACAATCATCAGCACAAGCAGCGCTGCAGGAGACTATTTTTGGCAGAATTGCCCGGCAATCTCCGTTGAATTCCGTAGACATGTATCTACGGCAAGTATTGTGGTCTTGGCATGTTAGCATGCAATGAGGACGATTTCCATCCTATGCCGAAGCAGAACAGACCTCTCACGAAACTTGTGCAATTTTCTTCCTGTTTTTTCTTGATTTCTGTAGGAATTGCGTTAACGGCTCCCGCACGCTTTGCGAAGAGTTACGGATCCGACGAAATACGGAGTACGACATGTTGTTGGAAGGGCTGATTCAGTGAGCCTGGGGGTGCTTGGGTGCCAGGTAGGTGCAACTATGGAAAATCGCACCCCCAGTTACAAATGTATGGCTTAATACCATAGCGTTTTGATATCTCGACCTGACTTTTTTCACTATCAAGTATTTTAGAGGTTCATAATTATCATAAGCGCTTTGATATTAATAGAAGTCACTATATCCAAATATATAGTTAAGAAAACTGTAAAATATTCAAGGTTGGACGTGTGACCGTCCGCTAAAGGCTGCAGCTTATCAGCGACCCGCATGGGTGCACAAGCATTTCTGGCGAAGGTCCAAGCCACATGTGGCTTGGATAAATACGCTCCAACGCGTATCAAACTATCGCATTGAAGGTTACGCGTTGGTAAAGACATCCTAGTAGTGCAATATGTACCTATAGGAAAGACTGGACAGATAGTACAGCCGCCAACATTCCCTCTCCAGGAAGATTTGGAAATTGAGGAGAGGACGGTAATTATCTCCGATATACTACCTATCTCAAACAATTAAGCTACCCGCATAAAGCAATAAGTATAATCCCTTACCAAACAGGACAATCTACATCGGCCGTATCTGGGTTAAGACTACGCTCCACCACCAGCGGACTCAGGGGCAAGAGAGGCTGCGGCTTGCATTGGAGCATGCATGACGAATCCACGCGATGCCTTCGACAATCAATAACGATGAATGGGACCTTCCCCGCTTGAAAGCATCTATTGGATTTGAGGTGAGGTCGAACTGGCAAGCACGCACTCTGTAGCTCGGCATGTCCGTTGACAGTCCATCTTATAGGATGACTTCCAGTACTTGTCGTCCGATGATCAAGATACCGGTAAGTCTCACCTCGTCCACGAATACGTCGATTACAGCATGCTAACTCTAGTTCCCAGAGTTCTTCGATGTCAAGTTCTATCCCTATGGGGACGAGTCGCACGATCCAGTCTTCGCTGCAGTCAGCAAAAAGCATGTGAGTACTCTCGAAAAGCATTCACTCGGGGCTAGTCTAATTATTCTCTCAAGGTTGTGGTCTATCGATTGTCCAGCAGCGCCAGCCCCGCTTATGAACTTGTGCGGCTCTTCAGAGATGACGATGTGAGCTGCCCACCACTGTCTTATTCAACTCTATTAACTAACTGTGGGTAGAAAGAAGCTATGAACTGCAGCTGTACCTGGACCAAGGATCCGGAAACTGAAGCCCCCTACCTGTGTATAGCGGGGAGGGATGCTAAAGTCAAAGTTTACGACGTTATTGAAGGAAAGCTCGTGAAGGTCAGAGACAAGCAATTCATGCGGGTGAAGCCTAAGTAGGACGAACTCCTAGCTAACGGAGATTAGGTGCTAACCGGCCACGGAGGAGTGAGTTATGAATGCAGCTTCGGTAGCCATTGACGACTTACAATTTCTAGGAAATCAATGACCTCGCCACCTGCCCTACGAATTTCCTCCTCATTGCTTCTGCGTCAGATGATACTACAGTCCGAATATGGAGCCTCGATCCGAAGGATGCCAAGCAGCCATGCGTGGCTCTCCTCGCCGGCGAAGGGCACTCCTCACACTTGCTTACAGTGGTACGAGCCCTTCACCGACATTATGACGACTGTGGTCATTGACTGTTGTATTAGGCCTTTCACGATAATGGTCGATACGTCCTCTCTGCGGGACATGATAATGTGGTCTGCCTGGTGAGTCGTCTGACTTCGATGGGAGTACACTATTGACGAGACCCCAAGTGGACGCTCCCCGACTTTGCGACGGCGCGAGCCACCGACAAGAATCCCCCACCGCCTGTTGTTGTCCATTATCCCCATTTCTTCACTTCTGAAGTTCATAGTGGAATTGTCGACTGGTACGTACGTAGCTAGCTTTTTGCCCGACAAAACGCATTTTAACACGTCAAATCAGTGTTGCCTTCTTCGGGGATCTCGTCCTCTCGAGAGCTTGCCATGAAGATATCATAGTTTTATGGCGTATTGAGGGTTTCTCGTCAGATAACCCCATACCTAGTCCATCGGACGCTCCAACCACCAGTGATACGGAACGCTTAACTCGGTCCGCATTTGCACCAGCAACAGGCTCGCAGTATGCCCGTCTGTTGCAATTCCACACTCCAGGGTGTGGTCACCAGTTCTATCTTAGGTTCAAGCTATTTCACAGAAAGGATAAGAACCCAGTGCTTGCCTTCGGCAATGCGCACTCGGAGATCTATTTCTGGGATCTCGCGAGGCTGATCGGCTATCACAACTTCATACTCGACATGAACGATAGCGAGCGCGACAAGAACCAACCGGTCCAGCGTCCGGGATGGCTACAGCCCATCAGACATAGAAAACAGGGAGATGCCATTAGCAAGCTTAAGGACGCTAGCGACAGAGACTCGGTTATCTCGGGGCGTAGTGCTAGTATGGATGTCCAGACGCACGGAGATCTGAACAATAACTACACTCAGGAAACCCTTGAGTCGTGGGAAGCTAAGTACGACATGACGAGAGTGGAGGACGCGATCAAGGCGCACGCCACCAGCAAGCTGACCATTAAGGACTTCGTTGGTCGCCAGGTAGCCTGGAACGCCACTGGTGAGTGGTGCGTTGTTGTGGGGAGCAAAAACCTCGCCATCATCCTGCAACGCTGGGATAAGAAACTGAAGGTGGAAGAGAAGTAGAAGAAGTCGACCCAGTAATTTAGCAATGCCACAGGCGATTTGCCTAGGACCAACCAACGCTCATCGCCTAGCTGTCGCACCAATAACAGGAAAATGAGTATTGTCTAAACAAATCAAATAACTAGGACTATTCGCCTTTCTACACCGCGAATGACGCAGCTGATATTCCCTATTATGCCCGTACGGAGCACAAAAGGCGCCTTCTTGGAGTAACCAGCGAGTATTTCAGGGCCGGCGTAGCAGGATACATGTCTCATAAGAAAATGGGCTTCGTTGGCCTCCAAAAAGTGGGCGCTCGAGCCGTTCTAACGGTTCGAGCTCATCTAGCCATATATGTTGCATTCCTACAGACTTCTCATGGCCTGTTAGGCCAAGGTACTTGAAGAACGAAGCTAGTTGCTGATTGCAATTATATTCGAACAAAACAACGGAAGAATGCAGGTCTTCGTGGACATGTATGGACCGGCCTAGTTGAATCAAGGGGTTAACAGAGATTTCTTCTTAGGGTCCTGAGTTTCGTAGACCAGCCGAGGAGCTGAAGCTGTCGTATAAACCGGCAAGAATGAACCACCCATAGCCTCGATGGTCACGCACACGGAAGCAAGCTAGATGATGGTATGTAGCTCTATATATATATCATGAAATGGTTGCGTACAAATAGTCCGAAATTTTAGACATATGTACAGCATGGTATATATACAAAACGATGCGCCACCTCATATATCGCAAAGTGTAGGTCTTAGACCGTCCTACCACCTTCCACTGGCTCGCACGGCCCTAGATGGTGATGCGTTTGCCGTCTATGGTGAGCTGGGCGCTGTACATGTACCGCGTGCCGCCGCCACCTTGGTTAGGGCCAGTGCGGCCGTGGAAGACGATGAAAGAGCCATTGGGGTCGATGTCCATGTGGCCGGGGCCGTAGATTCCGCGGTTGTCGACGGTGCGGAGCAGGATGCCACGGTCACCGTAGGAGCCGTCGATTCTGTCCGACCAGGCGTACTCGATGTCGTAGTCGTCGCTGGAGTAGCAGTGCGCGCTGTAGAACAGGACCTACATCGCATAGCGTTAGCAATTTGCCCGGCTAATAATGAAATGATGTCGGAGGGCGGGAGGACAGGTCTCAGCCAGGGAGGGGGTTTACTTACGAAGAGGTCGTCGCGGACTTTGTAAATGGAGGGCCCCTCCACGACCCCGTTGTTGTTCCGGCCCTCGTGGTCCATGATGACCTTGGGGCTGTCCAGGAGCGTGAGGGCGTCTCGGGCCATACGCTGGATCTTGATGGGCGTTGGCTTGTAGTCGCCGCTGGGCTGGCCGCCCTGGCAGGTCGTGGCGCCGCCGAGGCTGTTGCCGTCGTCCTTCCACATGATCCAGCGGTTGACGCCGTCGTCGTAGCCAGCGGGGTCAATGACACCGCCGGCGGCATCGTCGCAGTGGAGGGGCTGCGCCTGGGGCACGAAGGGTCCCATGGCGCTCCCCGACGTGGCCGCGCCGATGCAGCGGCTGCCACCGTCCCGCCGGGCCGAGTAGTACATGACGTACAGGCCGTTGTCGTTCTTGTTGACGTCGGGGGCCCAGATGCCCCGATCCGTCGGGTGGACCCACGAGCCCGGGTCAGGCAACGCGTCGACGTTGGTCATGGACCACGACCGCGCGTCGTCCGACACGGCCACGGGGATGTACTTGCCGTCGCTCGACGTGCTGTAGGCCTTCCACGAGCCGTCGCCCCAGATGATGGTCGGGTCCGGGAAGTTGGCGTTCATGTGCGGGCCCTGGAGATCGCGGCCCTGGAGGCCACCGGCCTCGTCGTCGAATGCCAACGTGATGTTGGCGAGACCGAGCACCTATGTCCGGGTTGTTAATAGCCGCCGAAATACGTAATGCTCGAAGCTTCCCCGGCGTGTACGAGAGCTGTGAAGCGAAGGGGCGTAACTTACGGGTCTCGGCTCCCGGGGGACCACGGCGTTCCCGGCGGGGAGGCACGCCGCAAGGCTGGCGCTCAGGGCTAGGAGAAAGCTCTTCATGGTGGCCGTTCTGAACAAGATGTCTGGCGATCTGCTGAACGACAGACACTACAAGCCATCGCGAGGCTTACGAAAGCCACTTATATACCTACACGGAGGCAGGGGTGGCCGCCTCGCCCCTTGCAGGGTTGTTGACAGCCATCCTCTCTCGGAGCTCCATGGCTCGGGGGTTGCCGCCCATTGCAACATTCGTGGTCGCCAAGGGGTATCTACCAGCCCCGACTGCATGACTCGATCTTCGGAAAAAGCTAATGCAATCCTCCGCAAGATATCGCAGTCTGTTACATAATATGACTCTAATCGTAGCCCGCTTACGTTCGCCGTAGTCTAGTTTAAGCTAGACGATCATCAAGCAAGCTTGGGGATCTTCACCGTTTAACTGTAAATAGCTTTAGTCGGCCGCTAGCGTTTTCCGAATTTCGAGGCTGAATACCGTAATTCTATGCCCTGGTTTTGGTTCGGAAGCGGAAGTTGCTAACTCCTCGCTGCCTAAAGGAGCGGACTTATGCACCCCCAGCTAATAATAGTGGCGAGGGCACTCTCCTTCGTTGGATTGGAATCTAAGCGCTGAGCAGCGTGTAGGGCTGAGGTTGCTGCAAGGGTTGGCATTCTTTGATCTGGGGATCTTGATTTTGCGATGTACGCATTAAGAATCAACAACCCAATTCCAAAGCTTATAACTGTGCCGATATCACGCATCATTAAGCAGTTGTCAGTACAACACAACATTTGCTTACTCCGGATACCTTAGCTCGCTTATAAACCACCGAGTCATCTCCACCAGAGTGGGAAGATGGGCTTCTAGGGCGGCCGCGTCAGGATCCGCTTTCCCACTACAGAGAACATGCCAACTCCGCCAAGTGGGTCGACGCCGTCGAGCGGTAAACGGGAGGAGGCTTTGACGGCCTGACAAAAACGTGGAGACGCGAGTTGTCTTTGAGACATTTCTGGGTCCCAATGGGTGACTGAAAAGCAAACCCCCCAAAGACCGAAACTCGGAAATAGAAAAGCTCTGGACATAGCGGCTTGGAGCCGCGTGTTGCAGTGCCGCAGAACGGGAGAAACGCACCTGCCGGATTCTACATCGTCATCAAAGAAGAATGTGATCGATGTCTTGGCGTCGATGGACTCGGCACTCGGCGTTAATGTGTTTCAACTTGGGGGTTCAAGGGGATGACCAGGACCCCCCAGGTGGCTGAGGCTGAGAAACCCGAAATCCAGGGGTTCTAACTCGGCTTCACCTGCGCCTTAGGTATTGCATCTACACCCGTCTACGCGAGCTTTATATATACCTAGCATCGTTATAAAAACATAGGTCACAACTGGCGAACTCGGGGACATATGCGCTAGTAGCCCTACGCCAGCAGAAGACCTATTAACCTTCCCGTGTTACAATACTAAAGTGCGACAAAATTAAGCTTAATTTGAATAACTATCTTCTGTGGATCAGCCTCTCGCGCGCTTGGGATCGTCAACTGGTACCAGGTGAGAAGACGACTGCGCAGTCGAACTTAAATGTGGTTTGTGCTAAGCAGCTTTGTGCTAAGCGAGCCTCCACACCTAGAGACGCCCGCTTCCCCATCCTACAATGCTCCAAAGACAGCAAGCAGGGAGAACTCTGTTGGCAACAGGCAAAACTAGCTGAAGAGGGTCGAGGTTTATGATTGTTGGGAGACTACAACGGATATCTACGAAATATTCGACCTGCCAACATCTTGCCTACCGGTAAAAAATACTGCCGAAAGCTAACTTAGAATTCAGCCGAGCTATGGGCTCGAGAGTTAAGTAATGTAGTAAGGAAATACTGGGCCTCTTCGCCCGGAGCTTCCGGAAGTGGGGAAGGGCGGCCGAATAGGTACCACACCTGAGAAATGACCAGACTAGTTGGAGTTTAGGTAATCACAAACACAGGCACGGAACAGTAAGCGCCCAATATGGCCTTCCCAAGCGCATGCAGATCCCGGCTTCCACCCGGCGGTCCACTGGAGCAGCGAAAAGCAGGGTTATGGCCCACGGATTCGGGGGGAAAAAATGAGAAACGCTGCACTTCGCGCATACCGATATATAGACTTTATTAAAATACCCACCACTCAACTGGGGCTTGTGGTTTAGTGGTATAATACTCCCTTAGCACCTCCAAAAATGAAGGAAAACTTGGGAGTGGTCCGGGGTTCGATTCCCCGCGAGTCCATCACATGGAGGGTTAAATTCCCTCATTATACCTGCTGTTAGAATCTTTTTGAAAGATTTCTAATCTTTTCCCTCTTCCCCTTTTTCTCCTATTTTCGCTGGCAAGTGCTCTATTAATTAATCTGTTAGTGCCGGTCCCTCCCTTAAGAAAAATAATAATAATCCCCTCCATTCTCTATTCTTTCCTCTTCGTTGTTGCGTTCCTTGTCTCCCATGGAGTCCAGATGGATACGTGGAGGAATTGTTAAAATACATAAACACGACAGTCCCTTGACGTCCACCTCCACCTTCGAAGATTGAAAACTCTCGCAGACTTGCTGATATCTAACTCGGACATCCTCTGCACTGGATCGAGAGCATATCGGAAGCAGCAGTATATTATATTGCCATTGCTCTTCTGTAGCTTGCTTTCCCACAATCAATAGCGTAGTTTGGAGGCTGGAGATTCGGGTTGGCTACTCTAGAAGTAACGCAACGTCGGGAAAAGCCTCTAACGCTATGAAATACCAAGGCTTCATTCAAGCCTTATGACGATGTATCGGGCTCTGTGTTTTGTTCCCCCTTGTGGCTTGCTATTTAGAGGTGATTACTTGGGGCTCTATTGGCCGTCACGTTGCGCGCGCTGCTAGTCTAGACTTTTGATGTCTGGAGGGGTATCAGAGTGTGACAGGAATTGACGATGTAGTAAGAAGTCTCAGGTGCTTTTAGTAGTGAAATGCGAGAATTTCCTACACGTGCTAGCAGACAGACTACCTAGCCCGTCACAAGTGAAACACATAGATCAACACATAGATCGATCACGCCATTCCTAAAGACTTCAAATGACTCGTAGCAGAGAAGGAAGGGGAGAGTTTTAAGGCGCGCTGCCGATAAGTTCATGTCAGATCGGCGGGTATCCAGAACCCCTCAAGCTGTTGGCTAACGCAACCGCGCGGCAAGACCACAAGCGCGGACAGGCGCTTTTCGCGACGAGATAAAATACCATTATCGCTTATTGCATCCCGGGTTTCTGCCTCGCCAGTCTATGGACCAGATCTGTAGTCACCTCATTCACATCTTCCAAATATTAGAATCCTGAAATAGACCATTGAGAAGCCTCGAAGGCTGTTACTAAGTAGCTGTCAAATTCTGTGCAGCACCTTCAAGAACCCCCAATTACCGCTGCTACCAAAATAGTCGTTCTCAAGTCGTTTCAGGATCCCTTGTGGCACCTGGCTTAAAAACAGAACCAACAGTTGACAACCAGCCAAAGTCGCAAGAAATCCTCATGTCCCCACAACTCCTGACTAATCCATGCGCTAATGCTCGCTACTATCAGCTGGATCTGCGCTGGCGTTGCGCCCTAGTTTTCTGATATTCACGTCCATTTCTTTTGCCTGTTATTCCGGTTATGATTCCTTCAAGAGCTCTTGTACATCGTGATGATGGGTATACTTGAACATTTTGGTAATTCCTGAAGTCGACTAGGGGCAGGTGACTAACTACCTTGAACCTTAGTTCTAGCAACATACCTAGTATGCTGTGTAAGCAGGTAGGGATAAACAGTTATCGGCCGCCAATGGAGACCGACGATTGGCAATGCTTAGGGATCGTCCACTTGAGTAACCTGATGGCGGGTATTACATTACCTCTTGCTTGGGAAAAATAGGCGATGTGTTACCGGTACTCCTCGATCTTCCCCATCCACCCTTGTCCGATTTGAAACTGAACAGCTGGCCAACCAGGTGCTAGATAATGATTATTGACTTCCTCTTGCAGTACAATCCAGATCCGCAGCGCGCTTAGGCGCTAGCTATCTGCCAGTTTGCGTGGTACCAACATGGCCACCAAGGTAAAATTTATATAAGCAGAGGCTCACATGTTCAAGTCGCAATGAGTTGACATACTTCACCTTCAGCTTCTGTGACTGTTACTTAATTCTCATCGACTCACTCTGTCTTCAGCAGTGCCGTTCTTTTGATCAATCCTTCTTTCGTTTATCATTCCCTGTGACACGAGTTGGAGAACTTCCTTCGGAACTCCTTGTTTCTTCACATAACTTCCTACCTGGTGTGGGCAATAATCATACTCGAGTATGCTGGTCCGCCTTGCATTTGTTAAGCATATTCGTTCATCTTCAGTCCTCCGCATCATACCTAATCTGCCCTTCTTCTTAACGAAGCAAGGACCTATTCACTTCTAAGGTCTCCAACGAACCACCACTCCTCCGGCATACGTGATACCACGCCGGTAATATAAGCAACTATGATGGCCGATGCAGTGCGGGCGGCCTCTGCCGCAGCAGCCTTCGTGGCACCAAAGAACCTTGATGTCATGAACGCAGGTACGATAATCGCGAGTTCAAGCTGATGAGATAGGCTGATGATGTGTTAGATTCTATCCGAAGTGTTGCTAGTACTCTAGCTCATGGGACGATGTCATGGTATAGTGGGAACGTGACGAAAACCCCAGAGGTATAGATCACATACAGACACTTAAACACACATCGACTGACTGCCTGTTGATAGACTATCGGTGTTTTCCCGGAACCACACTGTGAGGTTTTCGTCTTTTCTCCTTTGAGCAATGGCTAACGTACTGTCTCATAGACTGGTGGCAAGCCGGGGCGGCGTGGGGAGCTATGCTAGATTACTCCCATTACACTGGTGATTCAAGCTATGACGATGTGGTGACGGAAGCGCTTCTTTCACAGGTTGGGCCCAACTTCGATTATATGACGGAGCAGCATAGAGGAAGTACCGGGAATGACGACCAGGCTTTCTGGGCCTTCGCTGTACTAGAGGCAGCCGAGCGAAACTTTCCCCAGCCGGATGAATCTATTCCTCATTGGCTGGATCTCGCAACCAACATCTGGAACTCCATGGTCGTCAGATGGAACACGACACATTGCGGAGGCGGATTCACTTGGCAGATTTTCCCCGACAACCCCAATGGTATGAACTATAAAAATTCGATCTCCAACGGCGGCTTTTTCCAGATGTCTGCGCGCCTCGCGCGCATGACTGGAAACGACACATACTTCGATTGGGCGCAGAAGGTCTGGGATTGGTCGGATAGCGTTGGCTTAATCGACAAGCAATGGTATTTCGTCTATGATGGTGTAGATGCCAAGGATAACTGCGCCACCGTCAATCCGCACCAGTTTTCGTATACGCAGGCCGTTTATACCTATGGTGCAGCTGTCCTATACAACTACACCAATGGAGATGAGACATGGGGTGACCGCACCGCCAAGCTCCTCAAAGGTGCTCGCGTATACTTCAGTCCGTTCGAGAACGCCACGAATATCATGTACGAGGCAGCCTGCGAGCCCTATGGGATATGCAACATCGACCAGAAATCATTCAAAGGATACGTGTCTCGCTTTCTCTGGGCCACGACGAGAATGATGCCGTCCACTCTGCCTGAGGTCCGGACGCTTCTGACCGCTTCTGCAATCGCCGCTGGGAAGGCCTGCTCTGGTGGTGAAGATGGGACGACATGCGGGCAAAAATGGTATACGGGTGGATATGATGGTGTGCCGGGCCTCGGGCAGCAGATGAGCGCGCTGGAGACTGTGCAAGGCCTACTATCCCAAGAAGCTACGCCGCCATTCAAGGCAGGCGAGATCAAGCGCGTCCGAGACTCTTCTGAGGATTCACCGACGCCCACATCCGATTTGCCTGTCACGGAGACGCCTACTAAGAGAGTTGAGTCGCCGATAAGGGTTTCGGGAAGTGCTGTCGCCGGTTGGCGATGGTCTTCGATGGGACTGTGCTTGATGCTCGCCTGGGTTATGGCATGATCGGTGGGCTAAAAGGAGGGGAAAGGAGGTAGAGCGGCGCATCGTGCAGAATAAAGGGAAATCATTGCATTAGAACGTGTACAGGAGTGTAACATATAGCAAGGCGCATGGCGTTCGTTTTACTCGGCAACCCTATTTATCAAGAAGATGGCATTGCGAGGGCATAATTAGAGTTTAGGCACGCATAGTGGCATAAAATACATTTATGACTGTCATTTAAGAAATAACAATCCGTGTGTATATCAACGAACCTATTTCAGGCCTTAGAAATAAACTAAATGGTAGTCTTCGCCCCATTATTCTGCAGATGTAAAGACAGTTTCGAAGTTGTAGACAATGATGCCCACAGAAACCCCTTAGTTTCTCGGCTACGCAGCTTTGTGTCCTCTTACATCATATCTTTCTAACCGAGATTCTTATCGATGGAACTCTGCGTCACTAAGTCACTCCGGAGCCGGACAACGTATTGCATCCCGAAACCTTATATGACTCTGAGTAGCTTTATCGAACAGAATTGAGACTCAGTAACTGAGTCAACCAACACATATATATTGAATAGGGACCTCGGACACTGGGAAAGGGACGTCTGTATCTGGCGCTGCAAGACAATGTCACCTTTCAATCTGCAAACTTGCGCCAGGCCCAACATCTTGGCGCTTGAGCCGTATCGGTGTGCACGAGAGTAGGTTTGGCCTAACTCCTCAAGGTTGCTGGTTGAAGTACTAAATCAAGTCGGCATAGCGACTATAAAGATGATGGCACAAACATTTTGCTAGACGCAAACGAGAACGCGTACGGGCCGTCATTACCCGCCGCTGCTGTCTCAGCTGCGTCATCTCCTGGCCCGGAAATAGATCTTCTTGGCCTTCACAGATATCCAGACCCCCACCAACGCGACCTGAAGCAGCTGCTCTGCAACTTGCGTAATACCCACCACCACACCGACAAGGAAATCACGCCGGACAATTTATTTGTCGGTGTCGGCAGCGATGAGGCCATCGATGCGCTGCTACGTTGCTTCTGCGTCCCCGGACAAGATCGCATTCTTGTCTGTCCGCCGACGTATGGCATGTACTCCGTCTCCGCGCAGGTGAATGACGTCGGCTTGGTCAAGGTACCTCTCTTACCGGCTCCGACGTTCGCGCTCGACACGGAAAGGGTAGTCACGACGTTATCAAACGAGAAGAATATCAAACTAGTCTACCTCTGCTCGCCCGGAAACCCGACCGGCTCCTTAGTAGCGAAGGAAGATGTGAAAAAGGTCCTTGAGCACCCTACTTGGAACGGCGTCGTGGTGCTTGATGAGGCATATATCGACTTCGCACCCGAAGGAGCATCACTGGCGGAGTGGGTGGCTGAATGGCCGAACCTGGTAGTGATGCAGACACTGTCAAAAGCCTTTGGCATGGCAGGGATCCGGCTGGGAGCAGCTTTTACGTCACCCCCGATCGCGCGCATGCTCAACAGCCTGAAGGCGCCGTACAACATCTCTAGTCCGACTAGCGCCCTGGCATCTTATGTGGTCTCGGAGGACGGACTCGCTGTGATGCGAGCGAACCGGGAAAGGATCATGAAGCAGCGGGATAGGCTGATAGAAGAGTTACCGAAAATCAAAGGAGTTGGGCGGCTAAGAGGCGGAACAGCCAGCAACTTCTTGCTGTATGAGATCCTGAACGCCAAAGGCGAACCTGACAACGCACCAGCCCTGGCCGTATATGAGAGACTGGCAGAGGTCAAAGGCGTTGTAGTACGGTTCAGGGGTAAGGAGCACGGCTGTCTTGGCTGCCTGCGGATTACAGTAGGGACTGAGGAGGAGATGACTAGGTTTCTGGCGGCATTGCAGAAGACGCTTTCCGAGATAAACGGCGGGGATTCTACAATCCCCCCGAATGAGGAAAAGAAAGAGATCGAGGCAAATGGTGTGGTGGCGTAACATAGAAGATGTTAGAAAGTCGAGGATTTTGAGTTCTGGCTAGATAGATAATTCCATCTGGTTTAGATGCATATCAACTCTTTTGTGGGGTGAAATGTAGCCCGCGACATTCTGCTTCGTACAATTTCAGATGGCGCAAATTTCACCCATACAGAAATGGGGGACATAGCCTCTGAAAACCCAGTTACTTCAAGGATTGAAAATTATATTACTGGAGGCATAAGGCAATCGGCCGGCGTATGGGTGACGAATTTTCACGATGAGCATCGAACAAATCAGCGACGATGTCGCAGAGCGGCTCAAGGTATCCACCAATGAATCACAAGCACAGCCACAAGCAGCAGAGGCGCCCAGCACGACAACGGCTCAAATGCTGCCGGAGCTCTCGCCCGGCCGGGCCATGGAGAGCAACAAGACGGTGGACGAGGTGGTGGCGGACCTGAAGAAATCGCCGTTCTTCATGACGGAGCTGGAGGAGAACGACGAGACGGAGGCGTTCAAGGCGCTCGCGTACGAGGGCACGCCGAGCGAGGTTGCGTCGGACTTCAAGGAGCGCGGCAACGAGTGCTTCAAGGCGCGCCGCTGGGCCGACGCCAAGGAGTTCTACACCAAGGGCGTGCTGGTGCTGGCGGCCGAGGAGCGCAAGCGCAGGAACGGCGAGCCGACGACGCCCGAGGAGGACGAGCACGGGAAGCCCCAAGACGAGGCCGAGACGGCCCGCCGCCAGCGCGCAATCCTCGAGGCCCTCTACGTCAACCGCGCCGCCTGCCACCTCGAGCTACGCAACTACCGCAGCTGCTGGCTCGACGGCGCCGCCGCCCTGCGCCTCAACGACCGCAACGTCAAGGCGTACTACCGGTCGGCGCGGGCGCTGGTGGCCGTGGGCCGCATCGAGGAGGCCGACGACGCCTGCGCGCGGGGCCTCGCCGTCGACCCGGACAACCCGGCGCTGCGGGGCGTGGCGCGCGACATCGTCGCGAAGGCGGAGGAGGCGGCGGCGCGGCGCCGCAAGGAGGAGGAGCGGCTGGCGACGGAGCGGCGGCGCGAGGCCCTGCTGCGCGCGGCGCTCAAGGCCCGCGGCATCCGCACGCGCGCCACGGCGCGGCCGCCCGAGATGGAGGACGCGGGGCTGCGGCTCGTGCCGGACCCGGACGACCCGCGCAGCTCGCTCAGCTTTCCCGCCGTGCTGCTGTACCCCGCGCACCTCAAGAGCGACTTCGTCAAGGCCTTCGACGAGACCGAGTGCCCCGCCGACCACCTCGCCTACGTGTTCCCGCTGCCCTGGGACGCCGCCGGCGAGTACACGCTCGAGGGCGTCGAGTGCTACATGGAGACGACGGCCGGTGGCCTCATCAAGGTCGGCAAGAAGGCGCCCCTGCTCAAGGCCCTGTCGTCCGGCAAGGTCGAGGTCGTCGACGAGGTCGTCCGCCTGTTCGTGCTCCCCAAGGCCAAGGCCGAGGCCTGGGTGCAGGAGTTCAAGGCGAAGAGGGCGGCGGAGAGGGGAGGTGGTTAAGGCATTGGCTTTCGGGACAAACAAAAATAAAAATAAAACCCTCGCGTCTCAAATCAGGTTTGAAAAGTAAAAATGGTGACTGTTGGAATATCACCGTAATTCAGCTACCTAGAGATGTGACCCCAAGTGGTAAAATATTACACCATGGCTGCCTGCCATGAAAGGGTATGCCCAACGCTCCAAGTCCGACACTAACTCCGGCGAACCCCTGGTGATTGCTCAACCTTTTCCCGCGCCAAGGACACCCTTACAGCTACAGGTTAAATGACAATGTTCCACTCCAGACCGAAGACGCCCCTAAAATAACCCAATAGCCACTGCGTACTACATGGAGTTCGACCTTATCCTTTTAGTCCGCGGAAAGGCACTGTCTCGAGGCGAAGCGGTCGCCGACGCCACCACGACACTAGAACCCTCCCGCGTCTTGCCCTTGGCGTCCCCGATCAAATCCCGCACGCTGAGGTTCATGAGCAGCATCGCCGCGTTCTTGTCTGCTCCAAGGGCCGTCTTGTCGGAGGGTCTGTCCTCTCCCGACGGACTCGCCGCCGCCGTGTTGGACCCCGTCGTGGTGGCCGTTCTGCTTTCGCCGCCGTCGTACTCGTAGTCCGAGTCGATGTGGTCCGCGGAGCGCTTGCCCGCCCGCCACGGATGCTCCGGTGAGGGGTACGCTTGTTGGTATGACGGGCGCAGGGGAGGGGGATGTATGGGCTGGGGCGGAGGGGGCGGCGGTGGATGTGCCGCTGCGAGCCTGCTGCCCGAGATCGTGAGCCGTGGGACGGCGCTCAGCCAGGGGCTCGGCCCGGGTGCCTCGTAGTACGGAAGCATGTTTGCCGGCGTCCAGCCATTGTGAGTGCGGAAGGTCGGGACCGAAGGCACGGGCGTGTATAGGTAGCGATCGCCCACGCCGTGCTCCGTGGCCGGGGGCACGTCGCCGTCGGTGTCCGTGCCGTAGGGGCTGTCACAGGGGTTGATGGACGTCTTGTGGATGCGGTGCCGGGGGTGCTGTCTGCCGTCCTCGTACGGGTTCCGCAACAGCCGCCGGTCTCGCTTGGGGCTGATGCCACTGCCCCCGGAGGTGAGCACGGTGTTATACATGCGGCGGAAATGCTCGGTCTCCCTGGTCGCCTGCGCCACGAGGGCCGGGTCAATGACCATCCGGCTGTACTCCGGCGTGTCCGTCGGCGTGCACAGCGACGGGAAGTCGGGTCCGAAGATGGGGATCAGGGCCCCCGCGATGCGCTGGCAGAAGGTGGCGCAGACGGCTTTGGCGCAGTGGTACGGCATCCAATAGCCTTGCGCTGTTTGTTAGCTGGGGCGTGGGTAGAGCATATGACCAAACCTGGGGACTTACCTTGAGCCATAATGGAACCGCCGGTAATGCTGTGTGTGATATCCTTGAGACCGGGGTTCGCATTCAGCATCTTGGCCGGCGTTGTCTAGAAGCCATCAGCGACGGTTCGACCCTCCTTTGGAGCCGACTTACCTTGGGATACTTGCAACACTTGAAGAAAGGAGTCATACGGACGAGGCCGACATTGTAGTCCCACATAACGACGTACTCGGCATCTTCCCCGGGAACCTTGAAAACGTACTGGAAGACTGTGATTGTGTCAACTTGTCAGCAGCTCTCGGGAGTCTCGGGAGTGTGCGCATTTTACCTTCGAAGCTTTCCCGGCCAGTCTTCACGTAGAAGTCCTTCTTCCCGCTGTTATAGGGGATGTGCCGGCAGTACTCCTGTATCCTCCCGAGCGGGAATACCTGGAACTTCCGCACCTGGCGGAGCGACGCCTCGTCAAGTCTCTCATAAGGAGCGAAGTTGACAACCCCCTTGGGCCTACTCTTGGTGTTGAACACGGCAGCGTCCTTGGGCATCTTCTGTTTTGGCATGATGTGACGGTCCAGGAATGACGAGTCGTCAGCAAAAGATGTCGCTGGGGAGGACGAGGCTGGACTTGGCGGAAACCGATTGATTGGTGGCCCTGGAGGGGCAGGATTAAGAAGAGACGATAGAGATAACATGGCGGTGAAAGCCGGTGGGGGATGTCTCGAAACAGAATGGAGTATTGCTGCGGGCAAAGGCAACACCGAAGGACGTAGTCTACACAGGACCGAATGGATGTTCTTAAGGGGGAACTTAGACAGCGCTTGCAGCAGCCCAGCAGGAAGATGGAGAGGAAACGGAGAGAGGGGAGAACCAGGTCTTTTTGAGTTTAGGCAAACAGATGAGGATTTGATGCTACCCTCGCCGGACTACGAGCCGTTGTTGGCATAAGGTTGGTTAAAGATTGCTTTCTTCCTGACTGTCTCCAGTCATGCAACTATATGCAGACTACTTGGCGGTGACCGGTGCTGCCTTGTTGAATCGGCGTATTCGGTGCAGAGCTCCCTTTGTCGAAGATGTCTTGGAATCGACCTGTGAGGGTAGAGATACCCGTTTGTGTACGCCCACCGCCTTTTTGGAGAGATCGAGTTCAAAGCCACGAAGTGATAGGTGGCCGGTTAGCGGACGAGGCAGGACGAGGCCGACACGGTCATGGGTCATTTATCAAAGACTAAGACGGCTGAGCCGGGGCTAATGGGTGAATAAGAGGCCCTGACCGGCGCAGTAACCTCCTACCGGGCATTTCGGGACTGGTGACTACTTCAGAGGGCCTAGCAATGCCGTCGACTGCCATGATCGTAGCCGCTACGATGGGCTCAAGCAGTACTAGTTGTATCATGTCGACCCCATGGATTTCCCAGGAAAGCATCGAGGTAAGGCAGGTTTCATTAGATTTCACCAGCCCAAATTCTTGGCCCGAAAGGGGCGATCACAGGCGACTGCATGACGCAGCGGATCTGTCGCTAGAGACAACAAATGAGTTTGACACAACAAATATTGTACGGTGGAGAGGCCCCCAAACAGGGGCCTGGCTTGTTTGAAAATGCGTAAAAGGCTCTTGACAGAAAGTAACCTGCCGGGAAGCTGCAGATAGTGCGGTCCAAGTTACCAAGCTAGGGTGAATTTCTGAGGAGGGTAGAACAAAGAAAGGGCTCTGGGAAGCAGACGAGATCCCAGACAAAAGATTGCTTGACTCGACACACGTGTACCATGTCTCTCAACGTAAAAGGGGCGGGGGGGTTTACAGGGGAGCCAGCCACCCCGTCACCCGGTCACCTCGCTGCGAGGCGTTCTTTAGAGGTCGGTCATCAAAGACAGCGAGGTTCACCTTGCTTGACCGCCGAGAAGGCGATTCCTTTAGTGGAGAGCTCTGCGCGTATCCGAAAACTTTCCAATGGCCCTTTCATCCGCGTAAAAGAATCATCTCGTGCCCCTTCGAGAAGTACGAGCATGCCCAAAGGGGTACCCTTTCGGCAAAGGCTGAAGTGAATGCGGAGATTGCTGCTGTCACCATGACTACCCATGTTTTCCCCACGAGCCCAGATGCGTACAAGCACAGAAATTGCGTCCGCGTGGAACCCAGAGGCGGAGTCTTATCCTTCTCTGGCTTTTTAAGAGAGGGCGATCGACTATTGTGACGCGCCCCTTTTGATAACGAGTAGTTGCCACCGTGGTAGATCAAGCGACTGTGCTAGGTTCTCCACGCTAGGCTACAAATAGCCTACAAATAGCGAGATGAACATAAGAAAGGTTTGGCGGTGGCCGAAGGTGAAAGACGACAAGATAGAGATGGTGGCGTCGGGAGATTTATCGAGGAAAATGATATGAAGATTCGGCTCAGCTGGACAAGGGCTGGTATTCTATCGCCTGTCCGTCCGCCGAGCAAGCCCGGGCATTCATGGCCATGGCTAGCCACTTCTCGTCTGCAGGAGGATCCTCGAGTCATTGAGCCCCTGGACTTAGCTGTCAATGTGTGCGGTTCCAACTACGCTACGTCTGCAGCCAACCGTTCATGTTACCAATTCTCTGCTCCCCCTCCAAGCAAATCATTCCATCATCAGTGCCCGCCTACAAACGGATATGGCAAGTGGAGAGCCACTTCGCATCGGACAAGCCTAAGCACGGAAGGAAGATCCGCGCTCACCAAGCGACCAAAAGACTTGAGATCAAGCTTATTGTCTCGTGTAATGGAGAAACTGTACCAAACCTTCATCTCTCGTAGGGAGCTTGGTACGCGGGAATGCCCCACCTGTTCTATGCAACAGCAGCAGAAGAATGTTATCCTGGTTAGATTACGGCCATATGTCTCTCATCTGACAGGTACGGGACATTGGATCCGACGGCAAGAAAGGCAGATGGCATCGACTAAACTTAACGATCGGGCTGCTTCCGCGCTATCGCCTTTCTGAGATCCCTTTTAGGACGGGACTGAGGCTCGTCAAGACCATTTAAGGTAAGAACAAAGTTTCAGATGATTGTACAGTGGCTCTCGTGGCACAGCATAGAATGACAGGAGGAGAAGGGCTTTGAGAAGGTTAATAAGCGGTGCGACCCGGCTACAAAGCCACGGGTTGACGGGTGTATACAGTCGACTTCGGGAAATTTATGCCTCTTTTCATCTTGGGAAGCATTTGTGGCCGCGTTGCACAACACATGGGGGCGGAGAAATATTACCAATAGGCTGCAAGGAGATCCTAGAGGCCATGTGTTTTGGTAAGACGAGAAGAGGAAAAGGCCAGCATCTGGGCTAAGCCTTGGAGTCCCCATTCGAGCGAGGAGGAACTAAGGTCGAAGCTTCGTCCAGGCAGAGAGACCTGACGGAAACCAATGGCTTGTCGGCTTCCTCACACACGACAATGATGGACAGTGCTGGTGACTCTCGTGACTCGTCGCTTTTTTGGGTCTATCTAGACTGAGATCGGATAATACCCCAAGCAATCGCGATATCCTGGCAGGGGCTGGTGCGAGTTCAGTATTCATTCGCGGCAAGGGCTTCTTAATTACAGTACTGAAGAGTGATTATGTATGGCTATAGTTCATGCGGCGGTTAGTTTGGCCAGATGTGACCGAAATAAACGAGACATCTGGGTTGCGTTTCCCGTGATTATCTGAAGTGCTGTTTCCATCTCAACCAGGAAGTCGCGTTGGTAGCTTCCACATTGATTGACGTTGGTAACCGCAACCCGTCCCCCCTTTGCCTTGCATATTGTGGCTGGTGAGGCATCGTGGCGCAGTAAGCGAGCGGTACAAGTCACTACATCTGCGCGCTAAAACTGGACCTTATCTCACTTAAAGCTTATACTTAACTGCAATTGGAAGACAAACGCGCCAAAGAAGAAGGACCCCCCCATTTTTGACAATTTTGGGTACGCTGGAGCCTCCGAAGCGCCGCCACGAGACGCGTTGCATGTATTTGTGTTGTGCGGGTTGTTTACTTTCGCTGATTAGATACCGGCGCAACATCAACACAGCCCTGTTCTCCCTCGCTGCCTTCTATCACCACCGCGGCAGCCGATAACAATATTTTCCTAGTCACGTCAGGCTGGGATACGTCGCCTTTTGTAAAATCCTTACGGTCTTCCCTATCGCTAATTCCAATCGGCCGTACACAATTTATCGTTATCGGCTGCAGTTCTGGTTAATTGCGCATATTCTTTTTTTCGATTGAACCAGCCCTCATAAGGCTTTGCGCAAACATATCCCTCTCTTCGTCCATCCCAACTCTCCACTGCGCGCATTGCCGCCCCTTCCTTCTTCAACATGGATTCAGATATCATGGACGACTCGGTCTTTGACGTCGAGAACGACTCAGATGACGGCTATTCACCCGAGCCGGTATGCAAAGTTTTCCCTGTTCTCCCGTCACACGCCCAAACGATATACCCACGCGCTTCAGTCGCCTCTACGCGGTACTGACATATACCTTTCTCAGAAACCGAAAGCCAAACCCGCTGTGAAGAAGCAAGTTGCCTCTAAACCTGCAGTCAAGGCAGCCCCAAAGAAGATGGTCCAGAGTACATTAAAGACGAGCAAGGCCGCTCCTAAGAAGCGCGCCGTGCCCGAGAGCGACGATGACGATGGTGACTCTGGTTTCTCGCACACTCCGCCAAGTGCCAAGAAGCAGAAGAAGGCTCCCGCGGCTAAGAAGTCAAGTGGCAATCCCTTGGCCGAGATCGAGAACGACAGCATGATGCAGCTCGATGGCCCCCCACAGCAGAAGCCTAGCAAGAAGAAAACGGCCACGGAAACATATCAAAAGCTGACTCAGTTGGAACACATCATAAAACGTCCCGACACATATATCGGTTCCGTTGAGCGCACCGAACAGCAGATGTGGGTGTTCAACAAGGAGACCAACCAGATGGAGCTCCGTCCTAAGGTCGGCGTCGTACCCGGTCTCTATAAGATTTTCGACGAAATTCTCGTCAATGCTGCCGACAACAAGCAACGAGACCCCGGCATGACGTATATGAAGGTCACCATCGACCGCGGCGAGGGTCGGATCACCGTCGAGAACAACGGTAAAGGTATCCCGGTGGAGATGCATGAGAAAGAGAACGTCTATATTCCCGAGTTGGTCTTCGGCCACCTCCTTGCTGGTTCCAACTTCGACGACAACGAGAAAAAGACCGTTGGTGGTCGAAACGGTTACGGTGCCAAGCTCTGCAACGTTTTCAGTACCGAATTCACCTTGGAATGCCAGGACTCGAAGAACGGGAAGAGATATAAGCAGACCTGGAGAGATAACATGGGAAAAATGGAGAAGGCCAAAATCAGCTCCAGCAAGTCTAGTGACTTCGTGCGTGTTTCCTTCAAGCCGGATTTCGAGCGCTTTGGCATGCCGGAGGGTATTGACGACGATCTCGAGTCGCTACTTTACCGGCGTGTATATGATATGGCTGGCACTGTTCAGGGCATCAAGGTGTACTTGAACGACAACCTTATTAAGCTCAACTTCAAGAAATACTGCGAGATGTACGCCAAGGCCATCAACAAAGAACGCGGCGAGGAGGGAGCCGATGCTTCCACTACGGTCATCCTTGAGGACTCGAAGCTTCATCCGGAGTGGGAAATCGGCTTTGCGGTATCTGATGGCTCATTCCAGCAAGTCTCGTTTGTGAATGCTATTGCTACGACGACTGGCGGCACCCACGTGAACTATATCGCGGACCAAATCTGCGATTCGCTTCTCAAGACCCTGAACAAGAAGAAGAAGGGTCATTCCCTGAAGCCCGCCCACATTAAAAACCACATTTTTATCTTCATCAACTGCTTGATCAACAACCCCGCCTTCAACTCGCAAACCAAGGAACAGATGACTACCAAAGCCAGTCAGTTTGGGAGCAAGTGTGTCTTGTCGGACAAGTTCCTCAAGCAGATCAGCCAAACAGATGCGATCAACAACATCATCCATTTTGCCGAGCAGAAGGCCGATAAGCTGCTCGCCAAGAGCGATGGCAATAAACGTTCAAGAATCAGCAACAGCAAGCTCGTCGATGCTAACTTGGCCGGCACCAAGCATGGTCACGAGTGTACTCTGATCCTGACTGAAGGTGATTCTGCCAAGAGTTTGGCTGTTGCTGGACGCGCAATCTTGGACCCTGATCGCATTGGCGTTTTCCCTCTCCGAGGTAAACTACTTAATGTTCGTGACGCGTCAATCGACCAGATCACCAAGAATCAGGAGATTCAAAACATCAAGCAGTTCCTAGGTCTGAAGCACAAACAAGTCTACACTGATACCAAGAGTCTCCGATACGGTCACTTGATGATCATGGCGGATCAGGATCACGACGGTAGCCATATCAAAGGTCTCCTTATCAATTTCCTACAGGTCCAATACCCTTCATTGCTCAAGATCCCCGAGTTCTTCCAGGAGTTCATCACGCCAATCGTGAAGGTCTGGCAGGGCCCGAATCCTAAGAAGCCTCTGAAATTGAAGTCCTTCTTCACGCAGCCTCAATACGAGGAATGGAAGCAAGCACATCAAGCTGAAATTAAGCGATGGCATTACAAGTACTACAAGGGTTTGGGTACCAGTTCGAACGAGGATGCTCAGGTCTACTTCAAGGACCTTGATAGCCACCTGAAGGAATTCGATGTGATGAAGCCAGAAGAAGCCGAGCTGCTCGAGCTTGCCTTCTCCAAGAAGAAGGCAGATGCTCGTAAGGAATGGCTCGGCAACTTCGTGCCCGGCACGTATCTTGACCACTCGTCTAAGAATATCACCTACAACGACTTTGTCAACAAGGAGTTGATTCTGTTTAGTATGGCTGATAACATGCGGTCTATTCCATCAGTCATTGATGGCCTGAAGCCTGGTCAGCGTAAGGTCATATATGCTTGTCTGAAGCGGAACGTGACCAAGGATATGAAGGTCATTGAGTTGGCAGGTTACGTATCCGAACAGACATCCTACCATCACGGTGAAGCCTCTCTGCAGCAGACGATCATTGGTCTGGCCCAAAACTTTGTAGGATCCAACAACGTCAACTGTCTCGAGCCCAGCGGAAACTTCGGTTCTCGACTCGCAGGTGGTTCAGACGCTGCTAGTGCTCGATATATTCATACCCGTCTATCTCCGTTCGCCCGCCGTGTGTTCCACCCCTTGGATGAACCCAATCTGGAGCATCATGTCGAAGACGGCAAGAGGATCGAGCCCAAGGTCTACGCGCCCGTCGTGCCCATGGTCTTGATCAACGGTGCAGATGGTATTGGTACGGGATGGAGTACTTCAATTCCCAACTACCATCCATCGGACATCATCAAAAACCTGAAGAGACGTATGGGCCGACTAGACGGTTCGGAGGAGAAGCCTTTTGAGACGATGACCCCATGGTTCAGGGGCTGGAAAGGCACGCCAGTAGCCGCAGATGCTAACCGCTACCAGTTTAATGGTATTGCCTTTGTGGATGATAAGAAGCCTAATGAGGTTGTTATCACCGAATTGCCTATTCGCATGTGGACTGATGACTTCAAAGCAAAGCTCGAAGACATCATCCGTGCTGAAAAGGTGCCATCATTCATCAAGGATTACAAGGAATTCAACGACCACAACACCGTGCATTTTGAGATTCAGATGGATGAGAAGCACATGAAGACAGCCCTTGACGAAGGCCTTCTTGAGAAGTTCAAGCTGACGAAGCAGGTCGCTACTTCCAATTTGGTTGCATTCGATTCACGTGGCATGATCCGGAAATACGACAGGGTTGAGGACATCCTGGAGGAGTTCTACCAATTCCGCCTGAAGATGTACAAAGAGCGCAAGGTACGCTGTCTACGAACCGATTGTATGGGTGAATTGAATGCTGACGGATTCAGGCATACTGGCTTGGTGTCTTGCGCTCGGATTGGCTCCGACTGACAAACCAGGCTAGGTTCATCACAGAGATTATGGACGGAAAGCTGGTTGTATCCCGCAAGAAGAAGGATGTCCTTGTCGCTGAGCTCCGCAAACGAGAGTACGACCCTTTCCCCAAGAACCAGGACAACAAGAAGACCAAGGCGGACGAGGAAGAGATCCAAGGCGAGGACGGCGAAAATTCCGAGGAAGGTGGCGATGAGGGCGGTGCAAGAGACTATGACTACCTTCTCTCTGTGTGTTGAGTCTCGTTACGGGTTTGATGGAAAATTGCTAATATTGCGCAGATGCCTATATGGTCGTTCACTCAGGAACGCCTCGATCGGCTCAAAGAGCAGCTCGCCAAGAAGAAGTCCGAAGAGCTAGAACTAGAGGCACGTAGCGTGAAGGACCTCTGGTGCCAAGATCTCGACGAGTTCGAGGAGGAATGGGAGAATCAACTGCGCCTCGATGCCGAAATCACCACGACTATTCGTAGGATGGGTCGCCGTGCGTCGAAGAAGATCGGGGCCGGTCGTGGACGCAAGGCGAAGGATGACGACGACTATGCCCCCGTTGCTAAATCAAGGGCCGCCCCTAAAGCCGCTGCTAAACCGAAGATCGTTGAGAAGCAGATTGAGCAGAAGGCGCATCAGAGATTCGCTGAGAAATTTGCACCGAAGCCCAAGAAGACGGGTCTGGATGGGGCGGACGACGACGACTCGGACGCCTTCTCGGATGGTGATTACGCTGCGCTGAAGAGCAAACCCGCCAAAAAGGAACCCGTCAAGAAGAAGTCGGTGCCTGTTGATGACGATTCAGATGATTATGCTGCCGTCAAGAGCAAACCCGCTAAAAAGAAATCAACGCTCATTGACGACGATTCAGACGAAGATGATTACGCCGCCCTCAAGAGCAAGCCTACCAAAAAAGACAAGCCGGCCCCAATTGAAGACGAGTCAGAAGAGGAGGCACCCGTCAAAGCCAGGGGCAAGCGCGCTGCTGCCACCAAGGCGAAGACTTGGATCGTGGATGACGATGAGTCCGAGAGTGACGATGACGACAAGATGCTTGGCGATGTTGGCGCCATGGTTAAGGGTATCACAAACAAAAGCACTGGCTCGCCGGAGGACAAGACTGGCCGTCTTAGTCTGTTTGCCATGTCGCGACCGGAGAGCAGCACCACTGCCTTGAAGGTCAAGAGCAAGCCTTCCAAGACTTTCGACTTCGATGATCATGATGACACCAATTATGAGCTGCTTGCCAAAGCTTCTTCGCCACAGAAGAGTGCCCGGAAGAGCAATGTGTTAGACAGTTTCCTGTCTGACGATGACTTGCCGCCCGTCTCCAAGCCCGTCAGCAGACCGAAGGCCTCTAGCTCTTCGACCGAAGAGATCAAGTCCAAGGCCGCGTCCTCCATGGGGCCGGCTGTGAAGAGCCGCGGCCGTCCCGCCAGCACAAAGAACAAGGCCAAGGAGGAAGCGCCGGCGAAGAAGCCGGCGTCTAAAGCGGTGCAGCTCTCGCCCGCGGCCAAGGCCTTCGGCGTCAAGAAGGGCAAGGCGGCTGCTCCCAAGAAGAAGGCGGCAGACGTCTTCGACATCGTCGACAGCGACGAGGCGGATGACCTCGACATGCCCGACGCGGACTCCCCCCCGGCCCGGCCGGCCGCCCGCGCCAGGCCCGGTCGTGCGGCCGCTGCCAAGGCGAAGCCTATCTACATCCCTGACGACCTGAGCGATGAGGACGAGGATGATCTGCAGGTTGATGACGATGACGATGAGCCGAGCGACGATTTCGCTGCTGATGATAGCGAATAGGCTCTCCTCAAACTGCAGGCTATCGCGTAGAACAGCCGCCGGTATTCCATCCATTGGATCGTCAGTTGACCGTCTAATACGAAGGTACCCCCTTATCGCTTCTTAGTCTGGTTCATCAGGTCCCATCTTTGCTTGGGACGGCTTCTTCCGCAGATCCAGTCGTCCTGTCTCTAAAATCAACCCTTCCCTCTTGCTCCGTAGGATATTCACTACGAGTCGGTTGTTTTGCACAAAGGGAAGGGAAACAAGGTCGAGAGCGGGGGATTCTGTGAGCAACTGGGTGGTTTCCAGCACCACCGTTTTTTTTTGGTCATGACCGCGGCGGAGAGGGACGAGTGATGGCAATGGCGTTCCGGACAGCTAGCTAGGGGTTGTCGGGGTTTGCTCAGAGGCCGCTGGGCCGATTTTTCTCTATTCATATGTTTTTACTCGCCCACTACCCGTTTTCTTCCGTCTCTTCTCATCTTTCCGTCTGTATGTACGTACGTATGCCTAGGTCCCTTAGGTTTCGATTTCCTAGTAATGAGACTCAATGAACGAACGGAAAACCAGTTTTCTGCAACCTTAATTATCTTCGTCCCGTGTAACCCTATCTCGCCTTGTCTCCGCGTGGAAAGGTGCTGCTGCCCGCATCCCAAGTGAGTAATTGAATGGGCAGTACAGTATGATATGCTATAATGCGGTCAAAACAACTCTGATTCCTAAGCAGTTTTCGACTTGTAAGCCCTACTCTGTCTCTCTAGAGTAGCTCTTCCGGCGACGCATCAATGGCTATGTACGCAATACATTAGTTACACAATCCAGCGGCATGAGATGGCTACACGGCTCCGGGTAGCCCGGTTGACGCGCGAGATGGCTTCTTCGAAGAATCACGACGTCGGCGTTTTCGACCGCGTCTGAATCTATTTGTACGCGCTCTAGCAAGCACCTCACTCGTCTAGTTCATATTAATATCCATTAATGATATTTTAAAAGCCTTCCCGAACTAAGCGAAAGCATCGGATGCTATTATACATTGCGAGCGCCCCCATTAGTCGGCCTGTCTGTCATGTGATGCAGATACGATGCGTACACAAGCGTAGCGCCATCCCCCGTCTCCCGTCCGCCCTTCCGCTAGAACTCATATAAACGCCCGCCGATTCCGGAACGCGTGAATCATTTTAGAATTAGCCGCGGCCCCGATGTTAGTTGGCCATCCCATCCCATCCCCACAGCCGCCTGGTGGGCCAGAAGACATCTGTTAACCTCTTTCTCTATCCTTTCTCTTTCCTTCGGTCTTATCCTCCCATGATTAGGCCCCAACTTCATTACCGCCGAAGACGCTCGCGTGATGTGATGCCCATCAACTGGGACATCATGTTAGGTGTTGTTGTTGTGTCGAGTTCGTGGTCGGGTTCAGGATCCGGAACCCGGACCGGGCCGGGTCGGGAAGGCCCGGAGAGACAGACAGACGCACAGGAGTCTGTCTCACCTCGTCCATCCCGTAATTACCCTACACATACCCTCGGAGGCCGGACCCGGTCCCATCCGGACACCGGATGCGGATCGGATCAGATACCCCCGCCGCTCCGGTCGACGCTCACGTACAGGTTCGGCGCGTCGCTGCCGGCTCCACCCCGCCGCTGCGCAAGCTCGTTGCGCTGCATCGCCGAGCGCCCGTACTGCACGCCGGCGGCCGCCAGGCCGGCGGCCGCGAGGGCGAAGAGCGCTAGTCCGCGATGTTTGGTGCTGCTGCCGGCCGGGGTATCCCGTGTTAGTTGAGGCTGAGTTAAGTGGGCGGAGTTGAAGCGTAGAAGAGAGAAGGGGGGACCTACACGAAGGGACGCATGTTGGGCGCCGAGTGTCCTCTGGCCTGGTCCATGGTTGTCGGGTTTAGGATTCAGCTTCTTTTGAGCTCGTGTTCCTCTACCTTCACAGACGAGCCGGTGGTAGCTAACCAGAGGGCGAGAGAGAAGATGTGGGAGAGGGGATATGTAGTAGGTCGATCTATATGTAGGAGGCTATATGGTGATCGTCTAGTATTGCTTGTGTAACGAGCTGGACTAGTTAGAGCAGCCTTTCGCTTTGTTCCGGAGCCAAAAAGAAAAGAGCTATGCTCCAGCGACGAGATAAAAGCCGAGAACAAGTAGAAGACGTCACGAGAAATTGAATGGGCGGTCAAAGACGGTGAAGCTCGTAGTAGTGTGGATGACGGACAATAGTTTTGTGTATCGAACCACTATCTCACGATAAGATTCCTCCTTGTTCCACTGTTGCACGTCTGGCTGCCGCACGTAACTCTGTCTGTATGCAATTGTCGAGAACAACCGAGTCCCGGCAGGGCAGCAGATGATCCCCGTTTTATATGTCATGCCTACGGTAGCTGCCCTCGGATACCCTAGGATCGGGGGGATCTCAGAAATACGTAAAGTTCGAGTAACGGATTACTCGATAGGGCAGTGAACGTCGAGCGCACAAGTAAAAAACACGGTCTCTCTCACCGTACACCCGATTCGCCAGATCGGGAACTAGGGCACGCGACTGGCAGCTGGGGCAGCTTGCCGGCGAAAGACGGGGGAGGAGGTCCATTGGTCGTACCGGCAATAAGGTTTGGATGCTAGACACGTCGCTGCATCGAACGACGGCGGTCAGCGAATCTCTGCCGAGGACTCGAGGGTCTCGACCTGTGTGGACACGAGCTTCCGTCCTTCGCCCCCCTCTGCTTGGCCGACATCAATTCAGAGCCCCGGATAGAAACTTGGGGTAAGCTGTGGATGGTTCCTGTGGGGCCTGGTGGTTCAGCTGAGGGGTGTGTGGGGTAGGATGTCCTCGTAAGTGCCCGACTATCCGTACTTCTTCATCTTTAACCTACTAAGTTACAACTTGGAAGATGTCAATGGCGTCGACACTGCTCCCTTCTGCCCCCTGAGACTTCGAAACATGAAATACTACTGCGTTCAGGATTCTCATTAGACTTTTCCGAGCGGCAGCTTCTCATACAGGTTACGAGCTCACGCCCTTTCTCTAGCATAGGATCTTTATCGCTGTACCATAGTAGACAAAGTCAGGACGAAACCTTCGCTGCTCGTGTCTGAGGGACGGCATTTATACGCATATGCGGGGATGTGTTTCATTGTTCACAACCCTCAGCATGATGAAACCCCATCAGATCCGAAAAATAAGCAGAGGGATGCCTGCCAGCAGGATATTTAGATGGAAAGATCTCGAGATTCCCGAAAGAGCCCTCTCCTTCGTCGAGGCCGTACTGAAAAGCGAGTCTTCGCTCCCAATAGTACCTTGTAAACAGATAGCAGCAATGGCGAGGATATTGGGCTCGGAAAAATCCGTCTAGAAAGGCGTTTTTTTCGAAGGCCAGACCTACTTCCGGTTCTCCTTTGATTCGTTTTCAGAATCAGAGTTGTCCACCAGGTCGGCGAAGGAGATAGAGTATCATGAGGACACGACAGAATGGCCATCCCGATAGTGAAGAAATGGTTCGGCACTGCGACCAGACGAAGGTATTGGTGATACCTCGAGCCAGCTCATGTCGTGCCTCGGCTTTTCAGTCGCTTGTCGGGTGAGCGCCTGGATTTCCACGTGTTATAAGCGGGGCCGGGACCGCCTCTAGCTCGCACAATAGACCATTACATGAGCGCCGGTAAGAATGCCCGTGCTGCTGTCATGAATCGGCGTTCCGGGTGATATGTACGAGTGAGTTGCAAGTTCCAATCCCATTAACCGGGTAGCTCCGGATGAAGCCGAGCATGAGCTGGGGCCCCGCCGAGACCTCCATGCCATGAAACGGTAGCATCACCCCTAGCGCTGGGAGCTAAAGCCTCAGGTGGCGCTCGTCTCCCCTGTTCCGCTGTTTTCCCTGGCACTCTGAAGCTCAGACATCGAGCCATCATGATAAAACCCCTCTCTGGGCTCTCTTAAACCATATATCGTTCCGTCGAAACCGATGTGAGGACGTCAAGTGTATGAAGGAAGTTGGAAGGAGATATTCGATGGCTGCATAACTTCGTACTTCCCTGGGCAGGTTACCGATGGATAATAGGTGGGGTGGCGCCGCCAATCTCGTCGTCACAATCCTCTAATGTACATCACAGGTAATAATAAGGAATGCAAATATTATGATCTCCGGCCAGGAACAGAGGGCCCACTCGAGCTCCTGAACATTGCGCCAAGACGCAAATCACCTTCTTTTCGTACCTTATGCCTCGCACGAGTCAATTCGTACCCGAGATGTTATGATTGTTCACTCTCCTTTCTTTTCTAGCTCTAGAACTAACTTCGATCACTTCGGCTTGGGGTCTCTAGCTGACTTCGCCTATTCTTTCCTTCACTTGGCTTCGCTCGTCTTATCACCAATACAGATGAGACGACATGAGGAATCCCTGAACATCCCTCACTTCTAACCACCACCTACTTACCTGGTCTAAACACGTTCCTTAGCTTAACAATACCTCTATTTTCCTTTCACAATCTGCGACCACTCGTTTTATGGCAGATTGATGGTCGATACGCTCTCTTATTTGTGCTTTCCCGTGTTTCTCGGCTCACGACGCTCCGCCCTCGCCGTCCGATCGATGACTACCAATTGACCGATCTGGTACGATCGAATCTGTCCGACTGAGCCTTCATTCGCCCATCCATCATTCCCAGCTCAAGCTCAGCTTAGCTTAGTCCGTACGGTCCGAATAGTGACTTGATAGTCAAAGCACCGCACGCACGCCCTCTCTCTCTCACGCAAACATGTCCAACAGAGCCCACCACCTCCGCGCCAAGCCCTCGGTCGACAGCGTCGCCGACTTGCTGGCGGGCCTCGATGACAACCAGGCCGAGGCGCTGCTGCGCGACCTCAACCACACGGCGCCGAGCAACGTGCCCGTGGCCGAGGCCCTGGACCTCTTCGAGGGGCCCGACGCGTCACGGGCCACCCGCCGCCGCACCATCTTCCTCAAGGCCGTGTCGACCCTCGACCTGCGGTCCCCGCTGGCGATGAACCCGCCGTCCCCGACGAGACAACGCACCGGCGGCGACGTCGGGAGGGGCCTCTCCGCCGTCGAGCCGGCTGCGCCCGGCAGGCCGCGCAGCGCCGGCAGCCCCGACCCTGCGGCCCAGCAGTACAGGGCGTACCGGCGCATCAGCCGGCCGTGGCCCACGATGGCGGCGCCGTCGGACCTGCGCGACCTGCTGATGGCGTACCTGTCGGGCGACTCGCCCTCCTCGGCGTCGTCGTCCTCGGCCGCGTCGCTCGCGTCCGGCTCGCCCACGCCCCCGCGCACGATCCGCATGTCGCCGTTCTGCCCGATGGCCGGCGAGGCCGAGAGCTCGCCGGCGCTGGACCTCCTGGAGCCGTCGCCCGCGAGGACCAGGGGCGCGATCCCCGGTTTCGCGCCGGTGCTGCCGCCGCCGCACGACAGCATGAGCGGCATCTTCGAGGTGCTGTCGGGGGGTTCCTGAGCGCAAATACCCCCGTAACCTACCTATCTACCGACCTAGTTACGGAGAAGGTGTTTTGCAGAGGTGTGGATTCGTACTAAAGAAACGGAGACGGTCGACGAGGCAAGGAAGACAAGAGATGGTACCCTGTACAACACCCGCCCATGAGACGCGGAGGGAGGGGTTATTTTCAGGGCATGTTTGGGTACGTGCTCACGGCAGATATTTTCTCGCCATCCAGAGCCCAAAGACGGAGGAAGAAGATCTGGAGAACGGAGGTGGAGACTAATCTTCCCTTCCTACGCCCATCGTGGCCCTTTTTGCGAACCACAATATTCATGTACCTACCACCATACCGAAGAGTTCCTTGCCACGGCCTTTCCCCACAAGCCTCTGTTTTTTGTTCCCACCCCTTTCAAAACCATAAGAGATACCAGGCGGGCGTTTCCGGAGTTTGGAGAAAGAAGATAGTGCGTGCGTCCTTGGTGCCGAGGTGTATACACATTCGATAAATACATACTCACTTCCATTCGTGCACTTGACTCAATCCTGCTGTGATCTTACTCCGTGGGCCGGCAGGAAGACGGACAGGCGTTGTAGGTAGCTCTGAGCTACGAGCGAGTGTCCATCGTTCCCGCCCACCCACCTGCCATCACGAGCGGGCCGCTTTAACATCATGGCCTACGACCAGGATCGTCCTCGGTCACGGAAAAGCATTCGTCTCTAGGGACTATTAACCATCAACGATTTTAGATTGCTCGCAACACACGGCTATTCCAAGTCCGCTGGTCTATGCCGATTAGTATGTAGACCTTAGCTCCCAGTGAGTCGAGCGGGCCTTGCTTCCCCAAAGAGAGTAGTATGACCTCCCTCCTCTTTTTGGAAACTCCTTAACGCCTTGCGCACCCTCCGTCGTACGCAGCACAGGAAAACTCGCATATTCTGGTTCAGTAAATCTATACTTGGCGAAGCCTCCGGACAAGCGACACTCCGCAAAAGAGGGATGTCCCATGCGGATTCAGTATCCGTGGCGGTACCCGATAACTGACTACCCACATGAAGGAGATTCCAGGCATGTCCTATGCGAGAGCTAAACATGATATCGTTTCGGATCTCGTAACTCGTATACGCGGTATGATGCCACATCCTCGCGATCCGTCTAAGGTTCGCCTTCCTTTCCGATCCACTCAGAAAACGAACGGTGAGCCAATTTCTGAGAGTGGTCCTAATTTACGTCTCCCAGGATGGCGGGAGCCCACTCGGCGTTTAGTGTCGTCGATCGCCTCTGAACTGATCCCTCAGCCAGTGCAAGGGCCCGCTATGGCTATTCGAGCTTCTCTCACGAGTACGGTCACTGTGCGTTGATCGACGGCTAGACGGGGACGGACTGCGAACCCTTGGCGATTGCGCTAAAGGACTCTCCATAGGGGGGGAGTTCGAGTCTCGCCTAGGCATTTGACGGCGTTCGTGCGGGTTAGCCAAGTCTCGGATCGAATCGAGACGAGCCTCTCCTCTGTTGCGTAGGTTTGACCTCCGTCTCTCTGCAGGCCCGGGCCTAGGGAAAGTAGAGAACCCAGAAGGGCCAGGCTGGGAGGCGGAAGAACCCCCACGAGGTTGACCGGCAGCCTCCCCGGTGATGGAGGCACGACAGATGGGGCAGGTGTTGTGTTGCTTCAACCATAAGACAACGCAATCGTTGTGAAACCAGTGCTTACACGGCAGCACAGTGACCTCGTCTCCAACATTCACTTCGTCAATGCAAATAGTGCATTCGCCCTTCAGTTCCGGCCCCAGCATTTCGGCATCTAGCTTTTTCTTCGGCAGCTTCGCGATCGCATCTTCCGAGGCAGGAGGTGGGGCATTGGACTGCGGGTTTGCTTCCATCAGGTTTGTGATAATCTGGTCCAATGCCTCCTGAGAATAGACGACATCTCCCTGGACCGCACGCGGGTTAAGGAAACTGGCAAAGAGCTGGTGAAGGGCCATGGCGAAATCAGGATTGCGAGGCTCATGATCTACATTAGGGCCGGTCGGGTCATCCTCTCCGCGTGGACTTCTGGGTGGCATAGGCGGAGGACCACCAAACATACTGCCGAAAATCCTACATTGATAGTTAGCCGGGTTGTATACCAAGACTACTATCGGAGTTTGTTATGGTTGTGTAAGAGGGCATCAAACCTTGTAAATTCCTCGTCATCAGCGGGCCCGGGGCCCGGTCCCCCTTGCCGGATTCTGCTTCCCACAGGACCAGTAGTTATGGTGAAGCTGCTCATACCACCACGGAAACCTGGGCCAGATATTCTTCGATAGGTGACCTGGGGAGCGCCACCGCCACCTTCATGGAATAACGTATCAGGGCCTGATCGGCCAACGGATAAAGGTCCTCCGATGTCTCCTAGCAGCTCGGTAAACCTGCGGATGATAGCCTCGCCATCGTCGGGAGCGGCGCGCTCCGCGTTCCGAGGGGACGGGCGCTCTGGAGCCCGGAATATACTACGATGACCAAAGAAACCGCCAGGCCCATGGATAAAATGATCATCAATGTCGGGCTCATCGGGATCCGAGTCCGTGTCGGCAAAGTGGCGGCGGTGGGGGTGATGACGGTCGAGGTCAGAAAATAAGTCCTGGTTCATCGGCCGGGGATCATTCTCAGGTTCAACCTTGGGTCTGGTCAGCACGGACTCGCGAAACAAAAAGAAGATGAAGGTGCATATACGATCTCAGTTGCCTCGCCATGGCAGCGGGGGCAGGTCAGGGAATCTCCATGTTCATCCCTGTACCACTCGTTTTCGCACTGATGACAAAAGACGACCTCACGACCGGAAGTGGCGTCGAGATGGCGAGTCTGGGACGAGTTGGACGCCATTTGGCCCTGCCTCTGTGAATTTTGATATGCGGCAAGGGCCGTAAGTCCAAGGCCTAAAACTAGGCCAGTCGCTCCTCGAAGCGCTCGGAAAGCCAGCCTGACGACTTTACTTCAAAAATAGCAGAGCCAACGGCTTGTCCAAATGATCGACCTCTACAAAGTAGAGCGGCGGCTTAGGGCTAGGCAGAATAACCCGGACTTTGCGCGGGGTAAGGCAGAATTACAATGCGCACCGAACGGTAGAAAAAGCTCTATCCGTGGTTTAGGGGGGTCAGACACGTATCCGACAAGGCTGGCTGGCGACGTCGGAGATAGCGATTCCGTTAATGCTTGGTCACTAGGCGCATGCAAGGCGATGTCAAAAGCCGGGAAGTCCTGAGTGACTCTGCGACTTTTGCACGAAGCTGGGCAGACCCGGTCTCGATGAGGAAGTCTGTTTGGCTCGGCGGACGTCAGCAGCTGATGGGAGAGAGGAAGGCAATCTTATGTCGAGTGAGTATGGCAAGAACTGCATCTCAAGGATCGTGGCCCATATAAAGGTTATAGGTATCTAGGTATGCCGTGAATGTATAGGTATGTAGGGTGTGGGGAGTAAGGTGTGTATAGTAGAGCTGATATAGGAAGATGCGCTTAGGCTGGTGGCGCATTGAATCATGGAAAGTCAACCCATAAAATAGGTAAGCTGTACAAACTTACATGTTGTAGTTAACGACTCAAAGCGAGGAAACTTTCAAGAAGAGTGAAACAACCAGGACAGCCCCCGATGGCAATCGACCAGCTCAGTACTTATTGTCTCGGCAGGTATTGGATGAGTAATTAATTATGTGTGTATACTGATCTGGTAAAATATTTCCAGGGCGGGCAGCTGAGAAGACCGGCAGCAGCATCGGACTGATCAGTGAACCCGATCAAAACTAGTCAGCAGGAATTCAGGACCACCGAATGGAGTCGATATTAGAAGATGGTGGGGGAGACGTTCAATTTGCGATATGCGAATCGATTCCGTCAGAAAATTAGGTAGGTATGATGTCGTGGCAACATGGGGACAGGATCAGGTCCTGGTAGGCCCGCAGGGGTGTATGCGCCCTTAACGGCTACGAAGGGTACCAAGGTACTCTCCGATGTACTCCGGTCTACACATGCAGGATATTGGGATCCCAAGATCTAGTCTACGATCCCGAGCCAAATGCAAAATGCTTTTGGCGGCCAGCTTTACAGTATTCAACTATCCACATCTAGAACCATTCACTACTAATGAGCATGCCTGTAGGCCTAAAATGGCGGGACATATCATGGCATTATGGATTGGAAATGAACTGACCGGTAGGTACACTGGTAGGTACATACGTACTGTACGCCAGAACCCTCAGTGAATCACCGACCACATGTACACGGTCGTCTCTTCGCCGGCTTTCGCCATGTTTCTAGAGCCCGGCGGGGGCAAATTGCTGGGTCAGCACGGCCACAGCCGATAGGGAATCACATACCAACATCTACCAGCGTAGCCTGTAGGCACCATGCGACGTCTTTACTTCGGAATGCAGCCTTTCCCTCTTGCCGCTCGTTCCAGCTTTATAACGTCGAGGTCGCCGGAGCGTACGCCAGACTCTTGTTAGCTCTGCGATACGTAGTTATGATGCAGTCTCCCGTCCTGCATCATACTGCGCTAAGATTGCGGAAGAAACAGTTCCAAAATATACTCAACCACCTAGATTCGGTTCAACATCAAGTCGACGAATCGGGACCTTGGGCGGACGCTCATTGCCATACCGGGATTTCAACCTTCTCTTGGTTATTGACTGCATAGCCTAGATATCTGCCTAGAAATACAATACAGCATGCTTTGCCTGCTTGTGAGGGAGATGTTCAGGTTGAGCCCACCCACCAAAGTAACGCCGTTGTTTGCGACCTAGGGAACAAGCTCGATGACGCTGAACCTGCTTCTCCCACAGACCTCGCATTTGAAACGAGGGCCCTCCTGTCTATCTCATCCATGGAATACCTCGGCCTCTACCGCTTTCTGCTGCGGAATAGTATGCCCCCAATTACACCGGCTGCGACAGCAACACCGCTAATAATTGCGACGCCCATCAGTCCCTCTTTTGCCACCTTGTCGTCTATGAGCCTTCGAAGGTCCGCTGCCTGTAGGTTCGCCGGCTCCTTGTCCAGCAGGAGGTCGTTGTACCGTCTCGCTTCGGCGTAGTTGCCAAGCTTGTAATTTCCGAGCGCCAGGTAGTACAGGCATTCGCGGCGACGTTCAGGCGATACGCGGAAGATATCTGAGAGAAGGCGGACACCCTCCTGTTGGTCGTTTCGGGAGTTCGATTTTACAAGGCCCTAGCGCGTGGTGAGAAAATGCTCGGCCGACAGCAATTGCGCAAAACCTCTCGGAAGGGATACCGTACCCATGCGTAGTTGAACTTCGTCTGCACTCCTACCATCTCGCCCTCCTTCTCATACTGCGCGCGCAGAACTTGGAGTTCTGAAGGTTTGAGCGGACTACCAAAGGTAATGTCAGCATGGCTAGCCAAGTAGTCGACTGAAGATCTCTTCAGGGTACCGTACGTTTCCGCATCGACGGCATCTGGGAGTGATCAAGTTAGCATCTTTTTCATATATCCACTAAGTTTCCACCACGACCAAACCCCGCCAGAAAGCCGCACTTACGAGGTAGCGCTGTCATTGCGAGTGGCGGCCAGATCGAGTACCAAGAAAGTATCGCGGTGTGGTCCTGTACTGAGGCGAAACAATAATAGCGTTCAGGTCTAAAATGTACTTAATAGAGCAGATCAGAGGTGTAACTCGCGAAGAATACTTAATGTATCTCGATCAAGAAGGCAAATGTCGAAGTGTGGCGGTAGCTGCCAAAGTTGGAGTCAACCAGAAGTGGTGCCACGGGTGGGTCCTGCCTGAGCTTGTTCGCGGGTATTTTATTGTGGCTCATGGCTCGATGACGCAGCACAAAGGTTCAACTCCGATAAGCTGATAAGCAATGGCTACTCGCCAAGCCCCCGATTATCGTCCTGGTGATTTTGTTTTCGGCCGATATCCAAGTTCGGACTAGGACAGCCTACGAACGCTCTATCCATATAATTACATACTGGCAGCATCGCGATCTTGAATACTAGCATGTGAGACTTTGTCGCAATTCATCAGTTAACAGGAAACAGCTACAAGAAACCATACACAAAATACCGGAAATTGGGAGACTGGAAATATCATCACAATGCTTCTCGACGAGGACCCCGCAACGGTACGCACCCTCAGGTCTCCCAGTTCTACAAGGTCAAACGACTAATCTTGGGACATAGCTCATCAATCACACGATCAACAATTTCAACATTGCCCCGGACAAGCTCGCTATCGCACGCGTCCAGGACTCTCTTTCGACTCTTAAACAAGCGCGAGAGCTACGGATACGAGATGCCGAGTCGTCCCTGAAGAGTATGTGTCCCCGTGAAGGAAGGAACTCTCTTGTACCAACGGCGGAAAAGCAATGAACAGCTTCCACGTCCATTTCGGGCTAAGCAAAAGGACATCGTTGCTAACACATCCGTAAAAAACAACAGAGCTCTCCCGGACGCTCAACACGTTGCAGAGCCAGCACGAGGAGCTCGTGTCGGCGCACTCGTCGGCGGAGCACGCGAGCGAGATCGCGCGGCTCGACACGCAGAAGTTCCGCGTGGCCAAGGCGGCGGCGGACCTTGAGATGGAGGCGGAGCGGCTGTCGCAGCGGCGGGCCGACCTCGCCGCGCGTCTGCAGGAGCTCGAGCTGCAGGGGGTCGAAGGGGGCGACCCCGACGGCGATACCGCCGCCCGCCGCGACCCCCTCGACGACGAGGTCCTGCTGCGCCTCAAGGTCTACCGCAGCCTCGGCATCGAGCTGGAGCGCAGCGATGGCGGTAGCAGTGATGGAGGGGTGGCCGACGGCGAGTTCACAAAGGCCATCGTCCGCAACGACCGTAAGGGCGACGTCCACGTCGTCAACCTCGACAAGAAGTTCTCCCGCTTCTTCTACGCCAATTACTTCTGGCAGACGCTGTGAGAAAGGGGTGAGCGGATGGACTGGAGTATTGTTGGTTCGGCAGGTTGATGTTACGAAGTTAATGAACGGCGTTTGGCGTTGTTAGGAGGCATACTAAGTAGAGTCTGATATCAGGGTTTCTGGACCGGGGTGCCGAGTCACGATGACGGCAGCGTCCAAGTTAGAACTGGAATTGGATTCAATGATTTGGTACCGTATTACGATTTTGTACGGCTAAACCAAGCATAACCTCGCATCAATGTTTGTCGTACGAGATGCTGGTTTATTCACCTATTGATTCCAGCTCATGACAGAGGGATTCCTCTTTTGCTTCAAGTAGGCCATGCCTTTGACCCCAAACCTTTGGTCCGACAAACTCATACATGAATCGTAGAACGTAGACCAGGAATTTAACGGAATATGCCACCACGACTTTACCTTTGGCCGTCCCCCTGTTCGTACTCCTTAAGCGGTGAGTTTTCGCGCATGTTTCTTGTCGGGAAGCGGGAAATACTCGTCACCATCGGCAAGGCTACGTCCTCCGTAGTATCGGGTGCTGCTAGGCGTCCTCGGCCTAGAGCTGTTCGCTGACGCGGTCATCTTCAAATCCCCGGGACTCTCAGATGCCGCTCTTTTGCCCGCCTTGCTGTATAGAGCCCCTCCACCCGTTCCCGGCAGCACAGCTGCGCCGCTGTGCGACCGAAAATAATGCCGCTTGCTGGGAAGCTCCAGCCGCGAGTTCAAGTTGTACCATTGCTCGTCGCCCGCTACGTCCCGGCCGATGTTCGCCGTGTCGATTCTCCAGCCGCCAATCCCCTCGAAGTCCCGGTCGAGACCGATGCCCGGGGTCAGCGGGGCCCCGTTGAGGCCGGCGACGGGCGTCAGACTGCCGCTGCTCGCGCTGCCCCTTCTCTTCCGGCCATGTCGATGCTTCGTAGATGCGGATGTCCCTGACGAGAGGGAGCGAGGAGAAGCTGTCCCCCGGGAAGCGAATTGTTGGTTATGGGCGCCATTCCCGAATAGCACAAAATTTGCCGTCTCTAGTCCGACGTCGAGATAGGCCATGGTAAAGCGGACGTATAGCACGAAGAAGGCAAGAGCGGTTGTGATACAGGCGAAGAAGCCCAATGGAAGAGCGAACAGGAAGAGGAAGGGAATGATCAGAAGTTGAAGGGGGCTGATTCCGCCCATTGCAACGTTAATATGACGATTTATGTGTCGCACTGCCGTGCCACCTGGTATATGGAGAAACGGGTTTTCCCTAGCTCGAGGCCCTAATCGACTGGTCTCACATTGTTGGAGCAATTGAGCGCCGAGATATCTCAATTGTTCAGCAACAATGGGAAAGTCGGGGTGCGACAGATTGTCGTCGAGTTGGCCGGACTACACAATATGTACGGATGGGGGCCTCGGAGTATCCCGTTGATAAGCTGAGGTTGGAGGGGAAAGCTCAATGGCTTTCTTCCGACTCGTCAAGCTCGGCGACTACGATAACCTTACAACAGCAGCGAATATGATCCTGAATATGATATAATGATGACCAAGGTTTCACGGACTGCGCCGGCGCAAGTGTAAACGACGCTCCTTGTTTGCATTGTTTGCCTGTAGCCGGGAACTTTCACATGTCAATCCATACATACCTACCACGAACTCAAGCGTGCTCCACTCCACCAGGGTATCAGCCCATAACCACATGGCGTAGAGGTATACAGAGCTCCTCTCTGCTGCTACGGTGCGGCACCTACAATACAGTAGAATACTTGCTTTATTGCTTCTACTTTCCGCAAAATTAAGTCCTTGAGAGACTTCCCTCCAGAGGTTCTATTTTATGCCATAATCACCGTATTCGTATGGCAAACGAAACAGTTATGAGAACTTTGTGAGTCAATCTGAATTATAGGAAGTCCGTACTATATTTCTTCATCAGAAGGACGGACCGCACGATTAGAGGGGTTGGATGTGACAATGTATTCGGGCCCGCTGAATAAGAAAGCGCACTAACAATAGAATTAGGCCTTGGAGCTTAATACAGCCTCTACTTCGTACCAGCCCATACTAAGTAAATAGTGATAAGCCCACAGTTCGAGATCGTAAGGTGGTGCACGATATATACCTTCACAGGAAAGCCGGAAAACACCGCCTTCAAGGATAAGCGCCACTACCTGCAACCACATGATTCGGGTAGATAGCGCTTCAGTCTGCACCCTACATCGTGAAAAACAGGGGAACGACATCCATTGGCCACATTCCTCATTGTATGGCCAAGAACGATGTTACCTATTTGTACAGTCAACGCCATGGTTTATTGTGGGAGGAGCTCCGTATTTACAGAGCTCATAGACTGACCATCACCTGTTGCCTCAAGTGTCGATCTATCTACTGTAACTGCTACCCAATTAGTTCGGAGTCCAGCTAAGATGCATAATCTGTTGGAAAGATATCTCGGAAAGTTACAAGACCCTCCCACAATAGAACAAGGGGCCAAGTGTACGTGATCGAAAAGGAGGTGACAACTTTTACTGGCCAATTCAGCAAAACTCCTCAAGCACGCAAACCGCACGAATTATTAGAGGTCAATATACAAGAACCGAGCAGGAGGTTGACGCAAAATTCACACACTTTCAAATAACCGTCCGATGACTCCTTGGACAATAACTTATTGGTTTCGACAGAGAGGCGTATGCGGGGAGTTCCGGGCCGTTTCTGACTATAAATTTTGCTTAGTTGGCTTTCCCATCTTTTACATACTTTGTTCTCGTATCAGAACCGCCTGTGAAGTCATTGGTTCATTTGGGACACCGCGAACTTTTCTGCCTACTACCTGCTTAAGTTACCTCAGACTCCGGCCACCTCCGAGCTGAATGGAGACGAGGGGACCGGCCGGAAATCTTGGGGCTGATTGGAGTCAACCCCGAATAGGCATGGATTACACAAATTCACTGGTCTTGGGGTCCGTTAACAGTCTTATGTATACAACGTACCGTTTTCAGCTGTATCACAAGCGAATATATCCCGGCATTAGCATAGGCAACTCTGGAGGCCATCGGTATATTCGCATCCCCTAGCTGTGACTGGACTCGGAGTTACCTACCTAGTTACGCTGGAATCGAGGCGGTGTCCTAATGTGAAGACCCATCTACTGTATGTCGCATTTTGGAGCTGCAGTAACCCCACAAATTTGAAGCTGGTCACGTTCTTTCACCTGAAGTGCCTCCTTGCCGTATAGGATGACTCATATGTCACTCAACTCTGAACACATATCAGTGAGTTCTTCTACTTCCAGTTGGCGAAGTTTGGTGAATACCTTCAAGGTAATTTTAGAGTTCAAATATGAGACAGCTATGAAGTTCTAACGTCTGAGATAGTTAGGCTAAAGGTAGGCGTCTTGCTGAAGCTTCTTGGGCCCGGGAAAGCATAGGGATATCCCCTGCCAGGCCTGAACGACACGTCGAGATACTATATCCCCTTACAAGGCAACGGCCTCCATTCCGCTGGCAAGATCAAGCACGGTACATGGATTCATACTTATAACCCACCTAGTATTGACAACCTTTCCTTGGTGACCGGAGTTAGGTCACTCTACAAGCCTATCTTACCACGATGTGTCAGCAACATACCCCAGAGGACGGAGACTCTCCCAGGCCGGTTTCCGGAGATCTGGGCAACGATGAGTTAGAAAAGTCTCAAGGGCCTTTCCCTTGGGACGTTGGTGTGTTCGATGCCCACTGCCATCCAACGGACACCATCGCCTCGGTAGCATCTATACCACATATGAAAACTCGGGCTTTGACAGTGATGTCCACGCGGTCTCAGGACCAGTATCTGGTGTCTGATGTAGCGGCCCAACAAGGTATCCAAGACCCTAACGTCCTGAGTTCACCGCAATTATCTACCGAATATCGGATAGTTCCTTGCTTTGGGTGGCACCCGTGGTTCTCGTACCAGCTATACGATGACTCGGCTGCAGACCCAACATACGACGGGACACCAGCTGGTAAGACGGCACATTACGATGCCATCCTTGCGCCCTCGCCCTCGTCGAAAGATCCATCATTCAGCGCACGTCTACCGGATCCTAGACCGCTGTCGGAATTCCTCAGCGAGACTCGATCTCGTCTAGAGAAGCACCCGCTGGCTCTGATCGGAGAGGTCGGTATAGACAGGGCATTCCGCCTTCCCAATAGTTGGACGACAGGCGACGAAGCCCGGCGCGATGAAGGGCTTACCCCTGGCGGCAGAGAAGGCAGGCGGCTCAGCCCCCATCGGGTGCAGCTGTCGCACCAGATCGCGATATTGCAGGCCCAGCTGAGGGTCGCGGGCGAAATGGGTCGCGCGGCCAGCGTTCACGGAGTTCAGGCACATGGCGCATTGTACGAAGCCATAGCCGAGTGTTGGAAAGGGCACGAGAAAGTAGTCCTCTCCAGACGGCAGCAGAAGCGCGTGGCGGAGGGGGCCGAGGATTTCTCTAGTAGCTCATCCGAAGACGAGGACGAGGAGGAGGAATACCCCAGACAGACGAATAGAGAAGAGACAAAACTCAAGCGAATAAAGCCGAAGCCCTACCCTCCACGGATATGCCTCCACTCCTTCAGCGGGCCAGTTAACGCCCTTGAACGGTACGTGCACCCCTCGGTACCGGCGAAGATCTACTTCTCCTTCTCCATAGCCGTCAACTGGGGCTCGGGCGGCGGCGAGAAGGCCGGGGAGGCGGTCCGGGCCGTGCCCGATGACCGCATATTGGTCGAGAGCGACCTGCACGAGGCCGGCGAATCGATGGACCAGCATCTCGAGCAGATCTGCAGGAAGGTATGCGAGATCAAGGGCTGGGGACTGCGTGAAGGGGTCGAGCAACTGGCTAAGAACTGGAAGGAGTTCGTGTTTGGCTAGGGTATCCAGCGAGCGTCACATCATATCGGATCAATATAGGATAGTGGAAATCACTGGAAGAAGTCGACCATGTTTCCATGGAGTACCATAGCGCTTGCCAGTGAACTGATAAGAGGGCTCTTGCCTATCTTTCGTTACTAGACGTCCAGATACCTCCCGCTTTTTACCACAGTCCAGTGGGTGATAGCCCCATATGACACAAGCGGCCTATATATCCAGATCAAATACAATAGAGCTGATCAGACATTTACTTTTGTTTACGGATCTGAGTAACGATGGCATTTCTCGGCAAACAGGGGCAGCATTCCGTTCCAGTGCGTTCCCGACGCGGGAGAGTAGACCTCGGGGGTGGTAGTACACGAACAAAGATTAGTAATATTGCGAGCTGTGCTGTGAGAGACGGCCTTGACAAGGGATTACTCAGTCTTAGTTCCATTGTAGTATTCTTACTCTTCTTCCCTATAGCAAATGCACAATTGGTACATGATCCCCAGTCGACCTTCCTCCCGCTTTGCCGCAGCAGTTGCTCGACCCTAATTCTCTGCCGGGAGGCTGGGGAAAATTCGAGCATATATATACCTAAAGGTGTATATAAGGGCTAAAGCCATGTTTGACAAACCCAATTTGGTCACAATGCTTGATGCCCCTTGTAGATGGAAGCTCGAAGACTTGTAATTGCGAGTTGCCTCTTGGCGTCCGCCTTTAGCCTTATACAGCATCGGTGAATATACAGACATATACGCCTTGATATGAGGTTTAAATAACAGCTTTATAGACCTGTTCTAACTGGTGGTAATCAGTGACGCCACTGTCCTGGATCTCAAGCCGTCCGAGCATCGTTATACGGGACTGCTTCCCTATTCGCCTTCTACTTTGGGCATTCGATGCAGGTATCCCGGCGACAGGCTGCCGGTGCTTGTGCTTGCTACATGTCCCTTCCCAGAGGGTGGCACAAGACCGCCTCTGTATGTGGGACTGGTATTGTAGGCACTTTTAGCTTCTCGTACGCAAGTGCCGCTCATGCCTACCGCTGTCTCGCAGTTCCGACCCTGCTAACGCAGCGGCCCGGAAGTCTGAAGTCGCGACGCCTACCAAACTTATTTATTAGCATACGCTCCGCAGCTACCTGAACGCTACCTCCTGGCCTATGCAGGTTCTGAGCTTCCTCCAACCTGGGATTCATTCTGATAGGCCGCCTTGAATTGTATCATCGCACCGCCTCATGGTCCCCATACAAAGTCATCAGACACGTTACTACTCGTGTAGTTGGACGAGAAAAAGTAGTCTTCAACACGCCTAGTATCGGCCTATTACGTCTTCCTCTGCAATTGTTAATATGACACCTGTAGGCGGGAGTGATGTTACTTGCGTGCTACATACCTGAGATTAGGGTCCATAGGTAGGTAGACTCTTAGTGAGGTTAGCAAGGCCCTGACCCGGAATGATATATTACACACCAATGCCATGCCTTATACCCCATATCTGATATGCATTTAGATCACCTGTCGCTTTAAGGACTGGATTATAGCTTGTGTCGGGGTCTTCATTGGCGGGTTACTCGATCATCATACAGGATTATTAAGTAGGTATGTACGTAAGTAAGTCCCTGTGTAGACGGCCTGACATCACCGATACTTGTTACTACTGCAGGTGGGCGGTATTCAACATTGTACCCCATTCTGCCCCCTCGATAGCCGTACCCCCGACTCCACTATTCCACTCCCGCGCACCCCATCCCACCTCTCACAAGCGCCGAAGGATCAAATCTGATGAGTCCAAAACAGCGAGCGAGTCCCGTCCCAAATGATCTGGCTGCCTTTCGCTCTCGTTGACGCCCACCAAACGCCCACGCCCACGCCCTCCACGTCGCGCGCGCGCCCGCACACGCCGCCCCAGCCCTGTCTTGTCACTGTCACTGTCAGGTGTGCCCAGTCCTGTGTCGGGAATTCCTTGTTTCTTGAGCCATGTACTCTACCAATTTTGGGTTTCCGAATGCTGCTGCTGTTGCTACTGGAGCCTATGGCGCCCCACCGGCATCGCAGAATCCTCAGCAACAGCCTGGCCAAGCTCATCTAAATCAGCCGCAGCAGCAGCAGCAGCAGCAGCACCAGCACCAGCACCCGCACCACCAGCAACAGCAGCACATGATGTACAATCCCCAGCAGTTCCCTATGGGCGCCCAGCCCTCCGCCGGCGCGTTTCCCGGCGCGCCTAACATGATGCCGGTTGCTGGCCCTGCAGGAATGATGCAGAATACCGGTATGCAGCACATGGCGGCTGCCAATGGTCAGAGTAAGCGTCTATCCCTTCCATCGGATCTCCCTTGTTTCTCCTGCCGCATTCCTAGGCACCCAACTTAAAAAGTCGTCGCCGCCTGCCTGCTCCTTATGTGCAACCGTCCTCTTGTGCTTCCGAACGCTGTTGGCGGTTCACAGGTAGCATTCCTGCCCAGGCAGACCCGAGAGCTTGAAACCTGAACACCTCCTATCACGGGTACGCGCTTCGAGTTTCGGCGTACACAGCCACCGTTGTTACCTGTTCCTTATCGTCCAGAATGCGTATATACTGATCTTAATCCTGTGGCCAGTGCCTAATTACCAAGCGTCCTACAACAATTCATCGTACGGGGCCGCCGTCGCAGCGCAGATGAGTATCCCTACGAGCTATACTATGGGAGGCGGAATGCCAATGGCCGGATTCCCAATGCATCCCGGCATGACTCCACAACAGCAGCACCAAATGATGCAGCAACGTATGCAGCCGGCACAGCCAAACGCTGGTGGAATGTCCACTCCTACACCCCAACGATCCTTCCAAAGCCAACCCCAAGGCACCCCGACTCCGACCAGTGTACCGTCGTCTCAGCCGCCCCAGATGGCGACACCGCAGAACCCTCAAAATACACCGCAAGGCGGGACCCCGAACAATGGGCAGCAGCCGTCGCAACATCAGCCTCCCTCGAACAACGTACAGACGCCGCAAACACCGACGTTCTCGTCTTCTCTGCAAGGGAACCCGAGTAACGGTACGTCATCCGGACCGACACCCTTAAGTCCGGGGGTGGACTCGAAAGACAAGGAGAGGTTCGCGTTGATACTGGATATCAACAACGAATTACTGGTGGAAGCGATGCAGATCCAACAGACACAGCAGGCTCTGAAGAAGGAGCGCACCTTGTCGAACGGTAGTGATAATGGGGCAACCCATGGTTCCGAAAATAAGCCTACGGAGGACGAGGAGTTGCTAGGCTCAGACTATATCCAGTGCGTACCACAGTCCCGGGCCGAAGTAATGCTGGCTGACCTATGTTCGCAGGTGTATGCGCCGTTTACAGGCGAACTTGTCATATTTAGCAGCTTTGACAAATAGGAAGGACCAGGGGACGCCGGCGCCTTGCCCGGCTTACCTTAAAGCCCCGCCGTTAAATACGCATGTCCAAGTGAGGCCAATGCAAGGACCAGACGGAGCTGAGAGTAAGGTGGAACCTTCAGATCGAGAGGCTACTGCCAAGTACATTCAAGAGCTGTACAAGAAATTACAAGCTCTCTTTCCTGGAATCGACCCTAACAAGGAGCCGGCTATACCCGTGCCTACGACGCGGCCGGGAGGTCAAGCAATAAACGTGCCGAAGCCTGGCTCACAGACACCCAGCCAGGCTAGTCCAATAGCTGGGGGCAATCAGACACCAAAAATGGCGACATCAGGCCCGCCGCAGCCTAACCTGAACGTCACAGGGCTCTAGGAAGGGTCATGTTCGACGGCATGGAAATTATACATGAGACCATGATGCCGGATTCCTCGCAGTGGGACCCTCTTACTACATTACAGCCGAGCCCAAGATCTAATGGAGCAACCTACCTAATACTTGGATCGGCGAATGGGCTACGCTAGGAATTTGGGGACACGACACTCCAACGGTCCCCGGCCGGATGGACGATGACGCGGCTATTGGAATGGCCCTTACTTTCACTGCATAGATGACGGCGAGTACGACAGACGCTGCTTGGAGATACCACTAGGTTATATACTACATAGAGAAAGGGGCTTTGCCGGTGTTGGGGCGTTGGGGGACTCAGGAGAACGGGGGTTTTTGAAGTAAAAATTCGAGTATATACGGCATCTAGGACATTGGATAGTCCAGTCCCGGGGCTGGTGAAGCTGTTGTCTGAGATATAATAGCCTCATAAGGTTCCAGACCGACAAAAGAAATCTCGCCCGCTATCACGAGATGGCGGGAACCGCATGGCTTGGCATTATCAAGGTACATATTAATTGCAATGTGGGAACCGCAGCTGCAAGGTCCTTGCCATGCACGTTCATATTTATGTAGGCCCTAGTTGGCTTCCCAAAGCTTCCTAGTGTAATTTACTTGTATAAGGTTGCCAAGCCAGTAGTTTTCTGTTCGCCGCCTGTTTTATGTATGCATCGAGAGCAGATCAGCAGAATCGGGATGCAAGTGTAGCTCGAGGTTGCGGCATATGATGATGAATGAAACCTCGAGGTAGCTTGGAGCCAACTTGGAGCGAGGTTACGTAGTAGTTCCGCGACACCTCCCTACCTAGGTAATTTGACCTCAACCAGGACCTTCTACTCGGGGTCCAATACTACAGCTTTCGTCCGATCTTGGACCACCACCTCCTCCTGTCAGCCATTGTGCTTGCACCTACCTAAAGGTTGAATAGCGCATTAGTAAGGAAAAGAGTTCGCAGGCAGGTGTGCAGGGACGAAGCGTGCAGTGCAGTGGGCGTGCGGCGGGCGTGCAGGCGCATAAAGGAAGCTAAATTGACCTTTCCAAAGCTGGGGAATAGCAGATCCCTGTAACCTGCAAAAGTTGTCAGGGTCAGGGGTAAACCGCCCCCACCTAGCCGACCTAAACCCAATGAGAACGCGTCCGTCGAGCCAACACGGCGCCACTCCATATTGACTGGAACACCATTAGACGCGCTGATTGGCGGGCGGGTTTGGCCTCCCTAACGCTTTGGGTGGTTATGGAAACTTTGATAATTCGATTTGATTAATCTGTTCTAGTGCTCTAAGATTTCAAAATGTGTTTGACGGCGGGCCGTGCAGATAGGGGACAGAGGAGGCCGTTCCGTTCTTCATGCCGCCTTTTCAGTCCCCTGCCCTTGTCCTACACTGATAATCAATCATTTCTGTTCTGTTAGGCGGGTTTTGCCTGAGGGGTTGGTTCTACTACTCGTTGCATATCTTGAAGTGATGATAGTCGCTTCGTTCATTATTATTATTAGTATTAGTATTATTATGCCCATACCCATCCCCTACTGTCGCCTCAAGATAAGTCCCTATTAGGTTCTTACATACCTAGGCATTGCTAGGTAGGAGGAGGATCTCTTCCACTCCCTACCCTACCCCCGGCGATCCTCGTACATGGAATCGTCCCATCTCTCGTCTCTCCGCTCTTTGACGCTCCAGCAACAAGCTGTCCAGATTCTAAAGTCTGGAGCCACATGACAAGGCGAGTTGGGTCAATTGGATGGGCCTGGATTCCGCTTCGCTCATTAAGTCCAGTTGATTCACTCATTCATTGTGCCGAATCTTTCAACAGTCGTCACCTCGACTCCAAGACCTTGCATCAACGACAAAGACGACTCTGAAGAATCACATAGTGCAGCCCCGGAGTTGCATATGTACCGTACCGCTCTGCATTTTCTTCGACTCCCCCGGCTCCTAGTCTTACCTGAGAGCCCACACCGCAAAAAGCACATACCCCTACTACCCCTGTTCCCTTGAGCTGCCGGGCAATCGTTGTAAGTGAAGGAGGAACAGCCCGAATCCTGGATTGCGGGAGCGGAAAAGCAAAACGGATCTGGAAAGACATCGGCGGTTTTATCAACCAATAGTGGAAAAGAGGGGGACGAACGACATTCTTGGGAGCCAAAGACACGACATTCCTATCTACCCGCCACCTTGGAAAACTCCAGAATAAGGTCTGCACTTCGTACTCTATCATCATGGAGGCAGACCCCGAGATCCAGCAGGGAAAGGCATCCCCCCAAGCCACTCCCATCGCGTCCGCGACTGCTGAATCGGATATGACTAAGTCACCTACTGAGAGCCGAACATTTCCAGGACACGATTCCATGGTTACTGTCCGCTTGTCAGAGCCGCCGTCCCTCTCAGTGAACACGGACTTGCCGCCCAATGCGTTGCCTTCTAGGAAAAGCATTTTTGGGCCCGAGTGCACACCCACAAGCGCCGTGTCAACGCCGATGAGGGAGACAGAATCCGGCAGTGGGGCGGACGTCTGTTTATCGCCAAAGACGTATATTGAAGCCCCAAGTATCCTGGCCGACGAGCTTCAAGAGAGTGATGGCAACTCTAGCGATCGAGATGAGCCGGCGCAGGATAGCAAATCTGCGGACGGCGACTCTGATGAGGAGGAGGTCAATTGGGAGCAATTGCAGAAAACCGAGGACGAAGAAGTCAAGGACCAAGATGATAACGTGTGTTTTGCCCTCCTCTTCTCGTGACCATTCCCAACTATAGCTTCAGTTGTCCCTTTGATTCTTTACATTTAAGCCTCGAGATGGGTGCTGACGTGCCTACCAACACAGTCCACGGCCATGCTTCTGGCACGGCTCGAACAAGAAAATAACAAATTAGCAACGAACCCGAAGAGTGTAAAGGTCCAAGTCAGAGAACAACCTGCCGCCCGTCGTCCGAGGCCGCCTTCGATGGCGCAGCTCCGAGATATGGTCAATGGGCCGACACCTACCTCTCTGCGTTACTCGGTCCTCCCTCCTCCGCCTATGACCGATCTCGAGTTCTACATGGCTCTTGTGAAGGACTATCAGCAAACGGCGGCCCGCTTACCTACGTTGTTATCTAAAAAGATCCGCAAGGGTGTGCCGCCACCGCTCCGAGGGGTCGTCTGGCAGAGCATGGCGGGGGCCCGTGACACATTGCTCCTGGAGCAGTTTGACAGGCTGAGCGGCGAGACGAGCCCTTACGAAGGGCTAATCGGCAAAGACCTGGGCAGGAGCTTCCCCGGCGTGGATATGTTCCGGGACCCGGAAGGCGATGGCCAGCGAATGCTGGGGCGAGTCTTGAAATGCTTCAGTCTTTACGACCAGAAGATCGGGTACTGCCAAGGACTTGCTTTTCTGGTTGGCCCGCTGTTGATGCATATGCCAGACAGCCAGGCTTTCTGCGTCCTAGTTCGGTAAGTCGCAATCAACCAATCCCACCCCTCGTGGGTTCCTACACTTCGGGCCGATGTCTGGAGGCTAACACGGTCATGATCTTGCAGCTTGATGGAGCGCTACGATCTGCGGTCCTGCTTCTTACCTGACTTGTCGGGATTGCATGTCCGAATATACCAATTTCGAGAGCTTCTTCGGCAAAATTTTACTTACTTATCGAACCATCTGGAGGATCTTCAGGTCGACCCCGCCTACGTTTCACAATGGTTCCTCTCGTTCTTTGCAGTAACCTGCCCCCTGCCCATGTTGTTTCGCATCTACGATGTCATCTTTGCCGAGGGTGCATCCGAGACAATAATGCGGGTGGCCCTGTCGCTCATGCGGAAGAATGAGAGCCGTATCCTGGCCTGCACCGAGCTCGAGGATGTGATGCAGCTTCTTCTATCCCGGGGTCTGTGGGATTGTTATCATTACAATGCCGATGAATTCGTGGATGACTTTGTTAGTCTTTCTTACGTGGTAACTAGAGAAAAGTTAGCACAGCTCGAGCAAGCCTACAGAGAGGAAAAGGTTGCTGCGAATGCCGCCCGCACGTCCGATATTACGACGGCGGCCTCCCGGTTCTTGGGTCGCCTCTGGGCCGCAAGCAACTCTTCGAAATCGGGAGCTCTATCTCCGGGTCTCAACGGGCCGTTGAGACCACTTAGCATGCTTCGAAGAAGCACATCAAAACAGAGCATAGCATCCACCCTGAATTCCATGGAAGCCAGCTCGTCGAGCGTTCTTAGCTCGACATCAACCGATGCCACTACCGTGTCTCGGGATTCATCCACTGTTGATGATTCCTCGATCCGCGAATCTACGCCCACTGGTCCTAAACATCACATGAGCCATAGGGCGGATAAGAACCTGCACACTCAGATCGAGGATCTACTCACCGCATTAAGCGAGCTGCAACGCAACCATGCTGTGCTCGCAACAGAATTGCAGAGGGAGAGGGAAGAACGTGACGAGGATAAGAAGGCGGTGAGATCCTTGTTGGATGGATTGAAGAAGAAGGCAGATAATGCGTTGCGTATAGCCTTAGACGGCGAAAAGGTCCCAGCAGATTCGGATGGGGAAGAGGACAAAGACAGCTCGGAGATTTCCGGCCCGCCCAGTGAGGAGCAATTGACCCAGCTCATTGACGCGGTCGAAGATCGTTTTGACCCTTCGAGGGAACACGACCAGGACTCTACCCCAGAGACAAAGTTGCAGCTCCGAGAGGAGCTGTCGCGGACAAAGGAACATCTCATGATCGAGATGTCCAAGTCTCAGAATTTGAACCGGCGCATTGATGATCTCGTGCAGGAAGCCAATACCCTTCGGGAGCAGCTTCGGGAGAGCCACGCTCATGTTCGCAATCTCCACCAGGAAAAACAGCGGCTCGAGAGACAAGTCCACTCTATGCGGGTGCGAGCCTCCTCCGAGACTCCCGCGGACGCTGGAGGCTGGTTTTCATCCGCGGGTGCTTCCAACGGTAGCTCGGGTGCGGCGAGCGGCGGCGGGCTCCGTGAGTTGAAGCTTGGACGTAGCAAGTCGACACCCAACACGCAGGCGGCCTTCGCGACGCGAACTTCCTCGCTCTCCCGCACACAGACCGAGCCGGTTCCGTGCAGCACGCCCGAGCAGGACGCCTTGGTGTTGGATCTCGTGCAGGCTAAGACGGCCGAAGCCGTCGCACGCCAGGAGGCTGACGAGTACAAGCAGAAGCTTGAGAACTTGCGAAAGGCCTTTGGGCTTGCCCCGGGAGATATCCCGAACGTGACTTCGACCGGTGCGCTGGGGGTACTGGGACGGCTGACGAATTCAATCACAGAAACAGGCGGTGGTGGCGCTAAGAATGCCGGTGCCACTGCTGCCGCCCCGCCGGCGTCTACGTCATCGAACACGGCCTCGGGTGGTGGATTCTGGGGATGGAGGCGTTGAGTACTTTTTGTCACTGCTTTGACGTTACAAGCATAGCATTGCGACGGCCGCCTGCGAGTCGGGCAGGCAAATATCGTGACGATTCAACGATTCAATTCTACAACATCGAGGAGACACATCGACGCACTCTGTTAGACTCAACAGCCTCTTTTTTCCTGGTTTGGCTCGGCCGGCAGGGGTCACATGTCGAACCTTGACTGGTGCATTTGTACCGGCATATATCTCTAGAGCTTCGTTTCCCGCTTTTCCTTATCGGGCATCGTGCACCAAACAGATAACCAGCTGTATGGCTACGTAGATACAAAAGCTGGCTATGAGGAGGTACAATTTTCAAACCGGGAAACATCTTGATTGATGTTAGGATTTCATAGGAAGTCGGGGTGGGATTCTACTGCATTTAATAATACCCTAACAACGCTTGCGGCTTGTCTGAGAGGAGGGTGGCGGGAAGGGAGGAAACACTAGCTACTTCCTCGTCTACTAAAGGCGGGAAATGAATGGATTGGAAGGGGGAGGGAGTGTCGAGCTTCCATGCTTTCTTGCTTTGCATTGCAGCAAGCGTCGCATACTTCATCGCGGTGCCGCCTGCGGAACCGGCCCGGGGCATCACCGTCCTTGGACGGGGTGCGGAAGCTGAGAAGTACAAAGAACCTATGGGAGGCAGCGGGGGGGATAAGGTAGAAGACAGAGGAGGGGCAGGGGATAGGGATAGGCACTACGAAATGATATCCGAATATAGGTGTCTTATTGCGCCATAGATTGATTGTTCTGGAATATCTGCTTCACTTCTCTACCTTGTGTGCAAGGATGTGTGTGTTGTGAAGCTTATGTGGAGCGAGGTGTTAAGCGGATTCTTGCCTACCTGGTCGTGGTAATTAACCTACGTCTGTAGGAGTAACCACGGTCGATAAGGATTAGGGACAAACGAGGCTCAGTGGAATTGGTGGATGGACAACGCCTTGCTTGGTACCTAGCTACCGTATTGCTATAGAATTGAATATTATTGCTCGAAGGGCCATCTACAGAGGGAGATGATGAGCTACTATGTATTATGCTTGCTACGATTAATCCACGAGAGGCACAGAGAATGAATATCATACACCATCTCGAGCTGCCTAGCCCGCCTGGGCATTGAGTACCGTGAAAGAGGGGGTAACGATTGTGTCGGGTATTCTATCCTTGTCGGCAGAACATACATACAGGCTCGCATTGGGGTGGTGGTTTCATTGACTTTTGTGCATTTCCTTCTGATCTTCCTCCTCGTCTTCGGCGCGTGCTTGGTAGGGCATTGTACAGAACGGCCACGGTGATGTGTGAGCTGAGCTCCTCGCACAACCAACCGTGCGAGTTCACCACACATGCCCGTCTCCCAGTTCCTGCTCTTTATCTGTCAAGGGTGCGATGGCGTGCATGACGCCGCAGCCCATGCCTGCCAGCCGTCCATGATTGCTTAATTAATCTTGGGGCAAATGGGCAAATGGGCAAATACCTACTTTACTATGCAAAAAGGGGGTTTCTTGATACTCATAACAGCACTGTTTAGGTAGCAGTATTTCGAAAATCGTTGAGGCGGCGAAATGGTTATTAGAACTACTTCGATTGGGAAGCTGTTTATAAAGACCATTTTCTCCTTAATAAAAGTTGGGTATGTTAATGCCGAACTGAACTTTTACGTTTCAAAGGAAAACAATCACCGTCGTGGTATTGTCGTTATCTTTTGCGGGATCTTGCTCATCTGCTGGAAATGCTTGGTTCGCGTACAAGTATAATGGCCCAGAGAACCCAATTCCTCCATAAGTGCCATGATGGCTATTTGATAGATAGGTACTACGTGCCCAATCTCGACACAAAGCGCTGTGTATCTCGCTCGCTCTCTCTCTCTTCACGTTGATGGGAATACAGCTAGATTAAAGTCCAGGATTGTAAAGGTGCGCGATTGTGCGTCATCGGAAAGCCATCATGGGTACCGAGGGATGTTGGTTGGTGCGATTGGGGTGCTGTTATTGGACGAGAGCTTATTGGGTGGCCCGGAAGGTGTCGTGTGCTCATTGCGGATAATCACATGCAAGTGACGACATGCTCGGGGGTTCTGTAAGTACCTCTTTTCTTGGGGAACCACGGGGTGGAACTATACGCACTATTACCGCCGGAGAGACCCCGATTTCTAGGCGGTTCGTCTCCCTTCCGACCAAACCGGATGTTCCTAACTAACATATATGGGAGAGTTTATAGGCATTCACGTCGGCAACTATTTTCTTCGTGAGGGTTGAACTTGGTGATGTCGTGATAGCTTCACATGTGTACACGCATACATATCTGTGTCTACCTAAGGTAATTAATTACTGACGCAAATCGCTTAACGGTTGCTACTACGGAGAGCTCTGTTTCAGGACGGTCGAGAAAGAAATGAACGACGGTGAGATACCGCGAGCTCCACCACGACAGGGCTGATATGAAATCTCGACCAGCTCATCAAGCCACATGAAGCCACCAAGGAGGATTGCTCAAGTGCAGCAGCCCTGGCCGCCTGGAAGGAGACTACTGCGTAGCTGCAACAGCCATGTTCTGGCCATGGTGGATCGTCCTAGCTCCTCTGTGGGTCCGATGCTTTGATGTCGCTCTTATCTTTCGATCCTTTCCAAACTGGCCTGTGACAACACCCTGCCGTCATAGAAGTTGTAGGGGGTCATAGCTTCAATGCACTAGCCACAGGACGCAGTACTGTAATTTTGAGGTCTGCGATTTGGTGGTACATGGGAAGCATGGGAAGCATGGGAAACATGGCAGCGTATCCAATGGGCAGATAACCCTTACAATACAAGGTACATACCAGTGTAGGAAGGTAGGTAGGTGCTGATGAAATCGATGAAATCACCCCTCTAACTACGTACGGAGTATCTACCTGCTGCGCGTTTACCTTTCTTGCTTGCTTCATGCCCCATACACACCTTCGTTCATCCCGACATACATATGAATCTTGGCCCCCGGTCCTTAAAACAAAAAAAAGAAGAGGCCCCTACGTAACCGTAAAACTCTCCTACCCACACCACACACACACACACACAAACAAAAGGTACTTGTACACCCTGAGCGCTTGTAAGAAAAGAAATCCATCGCTTTTCTACCTTTACACAGAAGCTTCACCTTCTTCAACTTCCTCGCCTTTCAGGTTGACCTCGAGTATCCTCATCACATCACCATCAAGGTATGTACGTGCTTGTGCCTATGCTTAATACACCTTAGCCTACCGACATACTGCATATATTTCACACCCGAGGGGGTCCATACTACACGTGTTCATTCATACTACACAGGAGACGACTACAAAGTACGGTGAGCTAATAATAACAGATAAGCCAGACAGCATAGTGCTATTCCCATTACTCTGACTGTTCCCTTGAACAAACCATTGGAGCACCCAAACAAAACCTCTCTCGCACACCTTCAACTACCACTCAGGACATTTAATATATCACGACAGCCGTCTACTGGTCCTAAGACAAACCAACGCTGAAATGGCCGATTCCTCTGCCCCCGCCGCCAACGGCGGTTCTCTCAAGGCTAGTAAGGTATGTCTACTCCCCCTCTCTAAAGCGTTACCTCTACTGCGGAATACATGGAGCTAACAGCTATATGCAGTGTCTCATAACCCTCCGAACCATCCGACGTCATGATGGCTGACAATCTTACCAACTTAACCAGATGCCCAATCCGCCTACGACCAGCTCGCAAATGGTATGACTGCTCTTCTCGCACCGTGTCTCATTCACATCGGCTCGAATTGTATTTTATCATTACATAGATCATGTTGCTGACGATGTTTGCCCCGATTTCCAGGCCCCGTCGCCCAGAACGTGAGGGAGCAGGGAGCGAAGACGTCTTCTGAGTTTTCCAAGCTCGTCAATTCCAAGCAGACACCTTCTTACCACACTGCTACTGGCCAACCTCTGACCCATTACCACTCCTTCTTCTCGGAGCTTCTGTCGTGGAATAACCCTCGTAAGTCTCCAAAGCACCTGGCATGCTCTGACCACTTGGACTGACGGGTAATTCACTATCTTCAGGAGCCTCGGCCATCGCCTACGCTTCCATTGTCTTGTCGATCTTTGCCGCGAGATATCTCGATCTCCCCCGTTATGCCCTCAAATTGACCTGGATGGCCCTGGGTGTTACCGTCCTTGCCGAGGTCTCCGGGAAGATGATCCTGAACAATGGCTTGGCCACTCAACTCCGACCTCGCAAGTACTATACAATTCCTCGAGAGACGGTCGATGCTTTTATTGGTGATGCCCACGAGTTTGTCAACTTCTTTGTGATAGAGTCACAACGCATCTTGTTTGCCGAGAACGTCTCTGTCTCTGCTGCTGTATGTGCCTTGTTTGCCAACTCTCTAGCCCATGATAGCTTTGCTGACTCGTATGACAGACTGCCATTGGCGCTTTCCTCTCTTATTACCTTGTCAAGATCGTCCCCTACTGGGGCCTTGCCTTGATCGCCGCCACGGTCATCTTCTTTGCGCCTCTCATCTACGCCACTAACCAAGAGCTCATCGACCATTACCTCAAGGAGGCTGGCGATGTTGTCAACTCTCAGAGCGAGCAGTTGCGCCAGGTCGCCACGAAGCACACGTCCCAGGCCGCCGAGCTCTCTAAGCAGTATGTCGGTGAATATACACACAAGGCACAGGAGTTAATCCGAGGCCGATCTGCCTCTCCCGAGGCTACTCCCAAACCTGCTCGTCATGTTGTGCACGAGTCCGACTTTCCCAATGCCCCTAAGGAGGGCTTCGTGACTTCGGAGTCGGGTGCCAAGGCCGATGAGCCTCTGCACGCCTAAATCGGAGCGTCAATTGCCGTGGTTGATTAATTTCAACCTGCACACCGACCGATCCGTACACGATTCCGATACCGATTGATGCGGCAGGGCGGCTTGATACGATTGATGATTATAGAAATTGAAATACCTTTGACGCTTCTTGATAGGGGCTGATAGGTCATACCGAATTCTCTTAGGAAACGGCAACAGAGCAGATTAGGAGCTACGGTGGGAAGATCAGACTACATACCTATCCTGGTACTTTACCGCAATATCGGCATCACGTTTTCTCCGCCTTTGATGGAATTTTTAGGTAGCGGAGTAGCAGAGACATAGTGGCCTGCAGGAGGGGTACAACGGCGTTGTGTTCTCGCGGAATGAAAGTTTTTCTCTTATGGGACGTTGCTACGACAGAGACTGAGAAAACGGAGCACGTGACGAAGGGAGAGCAGTTGTAGTGAGTAATCGTCCTGGCGTTGGTAATGGCAATAGCGGTAAAATACGAGTTTGCGTGATACGGAGTGTGGCCAATGCGAGACTTTTCCCTCCAGACAACGTAGCATGCTTATTTGACTTGTAATCCTGCGGCGGTGCTCGCCTCAGATGACTTGGTCGGCATAGCGAAGAACGGAATCCTGTCCGGGCACCGGTCCTCGCTCCGAGACGATAATACACGATCGTCACCCATAGTGGTCGTGGACATAGCTAGTTGCTTAGTCGCGAGTTGAGTCTTGGAGTTCGGTTCCTGAGCACACGTGTTCTACCTCACCTATTAATATCCCCCTCGACTAAGGGGGAGCTACAAAGCGGCTCCGAGGGCGGGACACGTTCTTGGGAGAGGACGCAGAATGGATGGTGATGAATGCGACTAATCTATATACAGAGTCGCTCAAGTCCGGTGCGACCCTAAGAATGCGGCCTAATAATGATAGCAATATGATAACGGACAACGCTCGAAGTTGTATGATTGCGAGCCGAGCCGGCCAGCCTACCCTGCATCCTCCTTCCCTGACGGCCTGCCCGAAAGCCGCCACCAATGCGCGCCACGCACCAGAAAAAGAGAAACCAATGCAGCCTACCGTCCGCCCCTCGTCCCCCCATTTCCTTTATACGAGGCTGACATTTAGCCCCAATACTTATGCGACCAAAATCAATTACATACAAGCCGAACCGGAACGCCGTCTGCCAATGCTCCTTTCCGTGTACTCGCACATAGGTAGGTAGGCGCGTAGGTAGGTGTCCGGGTATAATAAACTCGGGCTTCCTCCCTTTGTTTCTTCCTTCCCCTTACCGGCCCTGAACAGGATGGGTGGGAGAAATGAATTAAGCTAGCTCAGAACGAGCTGCCCCGGCGTCTAGCCCGCTTCTCTTCTACTTCGCTCTCGGTCCGCGACACGGGGACTTCCGTGGCCTTGCCCTTCCCCTTCGCCATCTTCCTATTCGAGGTCGACGACGCCCCGCCCGTCTTGACGCTGCTCGAGAGGCTCGCGTTCTTCGAACCCGACTTCCGGCTCCTCTGGATAGACACTCTCCTTGAGCTGCCCGTCTCGTCACCCGAGCGCTGCGGGCTGGTCACCGCGGAGCGCATGACGCGCATCTCCTTGACGACGTCGGCGAAGCCCTCCTCGAGCGTCTTCATCTTCGCGAGCATCAGGCGGCTTAGACGGTCGGCCGCCTCTCGGTCCTGGCTGCCTCGGCCCGGCCCCTTAAGCTGGCCCGTGGCCATCGCCATCTGGGTCGCGAATGAGGACGGCACGGCGCCGAACTCGTGGATGGCATCGAGACCTGTCTCAGACGTGATGTCCATCTCGACGGATGATGGACGCCGCGCCGATCGAGTAACTCGCGTTGGAAATAGAGCCGCGCGATTCGGCGCCGATTTTGAAGGAATGGGTCTCGGCCGGGTTGGTATCGCCACATACTGTGTCCTCCGTGGCGAGCGGGCGCCAGTCGGATCTGACTTCCCCATCGTAGCGGCGAGCCCACTGGTACGCGGTTGATGACGGCACCCCAATGGCTCTTCGGAGATGGAAGAAGGGCTTGGACCATGGCGATTGCTCTCCTGTGGTGCAAAGAGGATCGTATTGGTCGATAAGGTACGGCTGTGAAGGAGATGGCGACGAGGTGTGGCTGCGGTTCTCGGCGACAATGCAGTCGCCTGATGATTTGAAGAGGAGCTTAAAGAAGAAGGTATTAGAGTCCCGCGTCGAGACACATGCGGAGTGGTGAAATAATCTTCCTCGGCGTGCCCAAGAGATTTGGACCCCTGACGACTTGTGATCGTATTCGCCTCCTCTTCTTCATCTTCATTTGTCATAAGCTCATCGTCTCCGTCCGCATCGGTCTGGTCCCTGTATTGCTGCTGCTGTTCCCCCATTGGACTACGTCTGTCATAGACGTTTGCACCAGGCAAACCATTATTGGAGATCAGGTCCGCCGGGTCACTCGCAGCCGATCTCACGTCCGACACCTGCCTAAACCTCCGAGGAAGTTCTCGACCCATGCTCATGCGGCGCTGCGAGCTGCTCACGTGGCCGTCGAGAGTCCCCAGCGTTGGCCAGCGTGATAGGGGCGCACCCGAGTCGTCGTCGTTCTGGTCCATCCAGTTTCGTATTGCTGACAATGTGTTCTTCCTCTCCTGTCTCCTGTGATTGCGCATGGTGCTCGCATCAGGCGGCCGTCTGAATACCTCCGCCAGAGCTTGATCTTTCTGCATACCGGCGATCGATTCTTCGCGAGCTCGTACATTAGGGCTGAATATACTCCCCCTATTTGCAGGATCGGCAAAGGATATGCGACGAGGTTTGCTGTGCCCATGATTGTCGATGAGATCGGTTGGCTCGTACATTGATGTTGCCAGGAAATATTTTTCATAGAGGAAAATGGTGAACAAAATCGGGAAGTGAGTAACCTTAATCACCATGCGGTTGAGTAGGACAAACTGTCTTATTGGCACGACATATCTGAACGGCATCAAGATCCAAGCAAATATGTTTCCCGGCGCAACATACGAGAACAACGCATCGTTCTTGACCATTGAGATGGTGTTGATTGCAAAAAGAAACCTAGGAGTATGTGAGTAGAATGAAAGTATAATAGGGCAATAAAAAGGATCGACGCACTGATGCTCTTCTCTCGCATTCGAGGCGATTGCCATGAAGGAGTTCGTTAAGACGGTAATCAGTATCGTTCTGTTGAAGGTCGTGAGCACCACCGACTTCACAATGGTTGGGACACACTTACACGACGAGGAAATGACAGATTATTAGGAAGATGATCAGGAGAGTCCGGCCCAGAACGTTATACTGCGGCCAGCTAGGTCAAGCAGATCCGGTCAGCTTGGCACTTCAACTGGGACATGATCCTTGAACTTACACGTCCCATGCAGCAGGTGTGAATCCCATCAGAATTTGAAATATCTTGTAGGCCACTTCCGGGGCATCGTTCTGATTCTTCGAAAGCGTGAAGAAGACGAAGAATCCAGAGCAACTGATCAGCACAAGAACGAAAACAGCCACAAGATCCATGGCCATTAGCCTAAAGGCTATCAAGAGCTGTGAAAAATATTGGTAATGGTCCAGTACGCTGAAGATGCGCGGCAAGAGCAGAATGGCATTCGCGGCCAGCACATCATATGCCATGTCGTTCCAATGCTGGGGCTCTATGAGGAAAACACCATAGACTCTCATGCAATAGTACACGATAAGCAGCAGCAATATGCCCAGATCAAAGATGTTCCAGAAGCTCATGATGTATAGAGAGAACCCTTGTTCGTTGAATCCAACGATCTCGTCAAGCATGAAGCCAGCACTCCAAAACCAGAAGACTAATTCGAGTGTGGTTATACGGGGAGAACGCTCCGAAAGGACTGATAGGAACAAACAGATCAAGATGAATAGCGAGCACGTCGACAGGAATTGTCTATATCGCGGGACACGTAGGCGAGACAATTTCATGAGCGAGGCATTTCGCGGATTGTACAGCATTACCGTCCGTCTAACAGGAATGGCATGGAGCGGTAATTGATCCCCGTTGCGTTGGAGTGCCTTAGGCCCGAGAAGAGGTGTTCGAGCGTTTGCAGGGCCTCGCTGACCAGCTTTAGATATATTCGAGAGCATTGATGGCTCGCGATGGAGGCTGTCTTGGGATGAATAGAAGCTGATGGCGCCATTCCAGATGGCTTCCAGCTGCTGGACAACTAGGGGATGAGCCAAGAAATGCTTCGCGGACGCCCTGATGGCCACCTCGAGGGTCGAAGACCGCGCTGCACCCGGTCCCACTCTACCATCAGAACTCCTAGAGTTAGGGTTGGGGGTATCCGGTACACCCTGGAGTGGATAGAAATCGTACGACAAGGCGTCGATTAGCTCTCTAGTGCTGTACTCCTTAAGGAGTTTGAGAGCTAGGAGCTCACAGACTTTAGCCCTCGTACTCGAGGTGCCCGCATTGCCCGGGTATAACTGTCCTTCCTTGGTAAACTGGAGGCAATTCGCCATGAGCGCGTACAATGTAGCCCGATTGAAGTGCTGGGTCCGGATCTGCTGTTGCATAGGTTTCACAAGGAATTGCGAGACCTGGGGAGATCGAAGCTGGTCCCACGACAACGTGGTCTCGGTTCGGGTTTGGACGATGATTCGGATAGCATGAACTATATTATATATGGGCAGAGAATCTGGCCGACTCATTAGTGACTTGAACCCGCATATCAGTACTTGACCATACCTAAGTGACTGGCAGAAAACAGAGGCAAGAGACCGCTGGGCCCTGCATCGCCGTTCTCGCCGCGGGGGAAGCGTGAAGGCCGCAGGAACGAAAAGTGCCGACCCTGGTCTACAAGATCTCGGTCTTCGTCGTCGTCTTGATCGTCGTCGTCATCTGCTTCGGTGAAGTCGGCGGTGGCATGGCGGTGATCATGATAGCCGCGATTCGCTGGGCCGGGAGAAGGCGACTGTGACGGATTCAAGTCGAACAGATGGGAGTCAACATGCTCACTCGCTCTGCCCTTTCTAGGTCGCAAGAGCGAGGAGAGCAGCTCCTTGGCGGGCATTGCGGCCTCCGAATCGCCTGCCTAACCTCCCTCAAGGTCGCGGAGAGCGACGTATCGACATTGAGAGAGAGAGAGAGAGACAGAGGGAGAGGGAGAAAGGACCTACTCTTGTCGACGCGACCAATTCGGGCTATGGTGGTTTGTGCGGGCAAAGAAGAGAGGCTGGTTGCGGCGACGAAGGGCAGAAAGGACAAGCGTAGGTGGATAATAGGCAAGAGATGGCTACCTAGGTTGTAGGATACTACAATAGCGTATGCACTATCGCGGCAAATCGCCCAGTTCCAAGGATCAGGTTAAAAGGTTTCACCCAGACAAAGGACGCCGAGTTAACGCTGGTTAGGTCGTCTTGAAGATCCACACCGAAGAAGGTTCGCAAGCCTCGAAATGAAGCCAAACAGGGATACACCCACCTTCCAAGGGAAACGGACTATTCAGGTGCATGTGCAAGTGCAGGCCAACTTGACAGTACGATGTAAGAGATATAGAGCGATGTAGGGACCAAATTACCTGCATATGTTTATTACATGTGTGGAGGTACGCGTTTACTATGTAAGACCGGGGTGCCCGGATGACACTGTCGATGGTTGTTGAACTGGAAGTAGGGCCCGTTCTCAAGGAATCACAGATCACGAGATTGTAATTGTACAGAAAACACGCGGAAGGGAATGGTAGGTACGAAGTACGATTGTGTGTTAAATGTCGGTCTATAGATGCGCGTACAATATAATAAAGGAGGTATGCAGCGATGAGAAAGCATTCGCTTAAACTCGCAGGAAGGCTGAAAAGTAAATAACAAATAGGAATGAAAAGCCTACTAGGTATCTCCCTCGAATGGTTTGTTCATTGGCTGAACAACCCCGACTCGGTTCCTTTCCCGTTTGGGTATGCTGCCTACCTATTTACTCAGAAATGACGTTTTACTACCGACCTACCTACCTAGTAGCAGTAGTTGGGTCCGTTCCATGCATCCGATCTCTGGTTTCCTAGTGCTGGACTTGAAGCAAATTTAGGGTACCTTACCTACTAGGAGATAACTTACGGATATATCTTTGAGGTTATTTTCAAAAAATGATTTAATGTCTCACCGCTGTCCTGCTGTGCATAACACTCTCGACCACCACCTTACTAAAAATCCTTGGTCGAAATGTCAATTCCATCCCGCATGACACCCCCTTCATGCAGCCATGTTGTATCGCTAAATGCTCGAAGGGGAGGGTTGCAATACGCTAACCGCCCTTAAGATAGTGGTCGCCTCTCCAATTGCACGCATCATTGGTCAAACCACCTACCACACAGGGACTGGACTTGTGCTCTGGTTGGTAGGCTTAAGTAAGCGTCAGGATCTACCTTAGGCTGCCTCCAGCTTCAGCTGCTTGCCTACCAAGCCCTGCATGCCTTTATCGTGACCGACTCGAATAAGGACTTCGGCGAAACACCGCGGTCCTCCATGTTGCCACCTCGTGGGGGGGATTAGGAATGGGTGTTGAAAATACGGGGAACCCTTCAGATACTTCTTGAGCCTCGCCATTTGAGCTACGACATAGCATTCCGAGAGCAGGGCTGTACCGGTCTTAGCGACAAAAATTCCACTTCCGAGAAATCTCTGTCAGCATCGTACCATCACGCGACTCGGACGTGACTATGTATATATATATATACATATGGTCCTCTTCGATGGTATCTCTTGTCCATTTCCGTCCCCGGAATCAACCTACTTGCATAGGATACACCGCTCCTTCGATCTTATGATGTTGGAACGCTTCCAAGGCTCAAATAGAGATGTTAAGAGCCGCGATTGGCTCGCCTCCTCCTTTGGATGTCCGGATCTTTTATCAAGGAACGCGGGCGCATGACGGATTTGGCTATCTTCCTGAACCAGCATGTATGACCCCGCGTTTCCTGGTTTAAAATTCTCGGCCAAGTTAGAACTACCCGCACACTAATAATATTGAGCGCAGGGGGTTTTCTTATCGCAGAAGCGCTAGGACTATTACCGTTAGCATATCTTTGCCCCTCGTTCCCCTCGAGCGACCGTGCGCGCAGTCAAGCATCTGAAGAGGATTCTACAGCTTATCCAATATAAAAGTTTGCATACGGTAAAGCAGTTGGAGTTGCATTTATCAACTGCGGCTCTATTGACTCAATATCTACACGATGTAGCTCAGCTCGGACTGAGAGCTCGAAAGAAATATTAAGCGAGGACGGGTAATCACTTAGTTGAAACACCACTCTAGTCTAACTTCTAAACACTTACTCCGTGGGCAACTCTTCATGAGTCTTTGCAAGGCTGTAAAACCCTTGACTACTTGAATTGAAGCGTTGACACTTACTACTAATTTCAGTGATCACGATCGCGACTACCGGTCTTACGTGACAGATCAGCAATATTCCGCGTGTGCTTCTTCTCACTGGATGGCCAATGATGATCCCACCTTGCCTATCTATGTTTGTGAGCTACGGCATTTCAAGCAAACCTGATACCGCCCGGATTTCGGATCTCAGTTGTCATTTCATTCCATGGGTGAGCCCGGCGTCCAATTTTTGCACATAGTTGCGGCAACCACGGTTGAACAGTTCAAGCCTGTCATGTTCTTCCACAAATCTTCAGTCTCCAGTGTCGTCGAGTTGACAAGTTCGAGATTTTCATGTGTGGCGGCCCAGGACCCTGACTGACGCGGGGCATCAGAGCTTCTTATTGGATGTCCACAGGGCGGGAAGAAGAAAAGGGCATTTCCATCGGGACTATTAGCTGCAGCACCCCCACCTTGGTGCATAGAATGGAGCCCATTTACTTCACAAGCTCGACGCCAAATAGAAAAAAAAAGTTTCGAGCGTCGGCAAGGGAGGAGGCTCTTGGATAATATTTGCAATTGTTTCCCCCCTCGTCACCCTTTTTACTTTTGCTAAATCTAGTCAACTCGACCGTCGGTGGTGGTGAGCTTCAAAAATCTCTAATATCGACCGTGACGGCATGAGAGCTTGACAGCACCACCCGTCTCTGCGGCTTTCGAAAGCTCCGATAGAGCGAGCGCTTTCTCGCTGCACCTATCGTCTTTTGCACCTCTTCTTTCACTTTTAGACTCTGTGTGGGCTGAGTCCCTTCGAAGGGTCCCTAGGAATCTCAACATGGAATCAGTCCAGTTTGAGCCCGCTTCTGCGCGGATCATGGACTCTGACAATGACGGCCTTGTCTGCCTTGACCTGCAAGATGGCTCGTCTTACAAGGGTTACAGCTTCGGTGCTAATAAGAGCGTTGCTGGAGAGCTGGTCTTTCAGACCGGTATGGTCGGCTATCCCGAGTCCATTACCGACCCTTCCTACCGCGGCCAGATCCTCGTCATAACCTTCCCCCTGGTCGGCAACTACGGTGTTCCATCTCGAGAGACCATGGATGAGTTACTGCCCGACCGTCCGGCGCACTTCGAAGCCTCTCAGATCCACATCGCCGGTCTCGTCGTGTCTTCCTACGCAGGGGAAGACTACTCCCACTTCCTCGCGACTTCGTCCCTTGGAACGTGGTTGAAAGAGCAGGGCGTCCCTGCCATGTATGGGGTTGATACCAGAGCTCTGACCGAGCGGATTCGTGAAGAGGGTAGCATGTTAGGGCGCATGCTGCTACAAAGACAGGACTTGGCCAACGGAACCAACGGCACCGCTAGCCATTCTGCTGAGGGAGACTGGAAGCCATATTTTGAGGATATTGACTGGGTCAACCCGAACGAGAAGAATCTTGTGGCAGAGGGTGAGTACATCCCCGAGCGGGCTTTCAGGCTGCAAGCTTATTCGAATTTCTAGTCTCCATCAAAGAACCCCAGCTTTACAAGCCCGACCCGGCCTCTGCCCTGAAGCATCCCTCAGGGCGCACACTTCGCGTCTTGTGCCTCGATGTTGGAATGAAGAATAACCAGCTCCGATGCTTCTTGAAACGGGGTATCGAAGTATTAGTCTGTCCCTGGGATTATGACTTCTCGGCAAACGCCGGAGAGGAGTACGACGGACTGTTCATCTCGAACGGGCCTGGAGATCCAGCCGTCATGCGCGAGCCCATAAAGCATCTGGCTGCGGCAATGGAGGCCAACCGGACTCCGATTTTTGGCATTTGCCTTGGTCACCAGCTCGTTGCCCAAGCCGCCGGTGCGAAAACCACGAAGATGAAATTCGGAAACCGTGGCCACAACATTCCTTGCACAAGCTTGGTTACGGGTAAATGTCATATCACCTCGCAAAACCACGGTTTCGCTGTTGACGCGGCGACGCTTCCTTCCGAATGGAAAGAGTTATTTGTCAACGCCAACGATGGCAGCAACGAGGGCATCATGCATGTCGATAAGCCCTACTTCAGTGTGCAATTCCATCCGGAAAGTACACCCGGTCCGCGAGACACCGAGTTCCTCTTTGATGTTTTCATCAACGCTATTATCAACTGCGCTAAGGATCAAAAGCTTCTCAATACGCCCGTTCATTTCCCGGGTGGCACCGCCGAAGAGAACGAGAAGGCACATCCCCGCGTCAATGTGAAAAAGATCCTCGTACTCGGTAGCGGTGGTCTGAGCATTGGACAAGCCGGCGAGTTTGATTATTCCGGTAGTCAAGCCATTAAGGCTCTGAAAGAGGAGGGTATTTACACGGTTCTGATCAACCCGAATATCGCCACGATTCAGACGTCCAAAGGCTTGGCAGACAAGGTCTACTTCCTGCCTGTCACGGCTGAGTTCGTCCGCAAGGTCATCCTCTATGAGAGACCTGATGCTATATACGTGACTTTCGGTGGGCAGACGGCACTCCAAGTTGGCATACAGCTCAAGGATGAGTTTGAAGCGCTTGGGGTGAAAGTGCTTGGTACCCCTATCGACACGATCATTACGACGGAAGACAGAGAGCTCTTTGCTCGTAGCATGGACTCGATCGGTGAAAAGTGCGCCAAGTCGGCTTCTGCTAGCAGTGTGGACGAGGCTATGCGCGTCGTCAAAGATATCGGTTTCCCGGTCATCGTTAGAGCCGCCTATGCCCTCGGTGGGCTGGGTAGTGGTTTCGCCAACAATGAGGCCGAGCTCATGGATCTCTGCAACAGGGCCCTGGCGGCAAGTCCGCAGGTTCTGATCGAGCGGAGTATGAAGGGCTGGAAAGAAATCGAATATGAAGTCGTCCGGGATGCCCAAGACAACTGCATCACGGTCTGTAACATGGAGAACTTCGATCCCCTCGGCATCCACACTGGCGATTCAATTGTTGTCGCGCCATCCCAGACACTTTCGGATGAGGACTACAATATGTTAAGAACGACGGCGGTGAATGTTATCCGACACCTGGGCGTTGTAGGAGAATGCAACATTCAGTATGCCCTAAACCCGTTTTCTAAGGAATATTGCATCATCGAGGTTAATGCGCGATTATCCCGGTCGTCTGCGTTGGCATCAAAAGCTACGGGGTACCCGCTTGCCTTCATTGCTGCTAAGCTTGGACTTGGTATCCCTCTGAAGGAAATCAAGAATACTGTCACCAAGGTTACATGCGCCTGTTTCGAGCCGTCCCTGGATTATGTCGTGGTGAAGATGCCTCGATGGGACTTGAAGAAGTTCACCAGAGTCTCTACGCAGCTCGGCTCTTCCATGAAGAGTGTCGGTGAGGTGATGAGTATCGGCAGAACCTTCGAAGAAGCCATCCAAAAGGCCATCCGAGCCATTGACTTCCACAATCTTGGCTTCAATGAAACGAAGGCTCTTATGTCCATCGACGATGAATTGCAGACGCCCTCGGACCAACGCCTCTTCGCCATCGCCAACGCTATGCGTGCTGGTTATTCTGTTGACAGGATATGGGAGTTGACCAAGATCGATAAGTGGTTCTTGCACAGGCTCATGGGTTTGAGCAACTTCGGCAAGGCCATGACCAAGTATAGTACAAGCGACATCGCCACGCGTCCTGACCTGATTCTGCAGGGCAAACGTCTGGGCTTTAGCGATCGCCAGCTAGCCAAGTTCTGGGATTCCAACGAGCTGGCCGTCCGACGGATGAGACTGGAGGCGGGCATTACTCCATTCGTTAAGCAGATTGACACGGTCGCTGCCGAGTTCCCTGCTTACACCAATTATTTGTACATGACCTACAATGCCTCAGCTCATGACATCCACTTTAACGATCATGGTGTCATGGTTCTGGGGAGTGGTGTCTATCGTATCGGATCGTCCGTTGAGTTTGACTGGTGCTCAGTCAGGGCCATCCGGACGCTTCGCGAGTCTGGATACAAGACCATCATGGTCAATTACAACCCGGAGACCGTCAGTACTGATTATGACGAGGCCGACCGGCTGTATTTCGAGAATATCAACCTTGAGACGGTACTTGATATCTACCAGATGGAAGGGTCTCAAGGAGTCCTCGGAGCAATGGGTGGCCAGACTCCTAACAACATCGCACTACCTCTGCTGCGGTCCGGTGTTAGGGTTCTCGGAACGTCGCCGGAAATGATTGACCGGGCCGAAAACCGCTACAAGTTCTCCCGAATGCTCGACGAGATCGGCGTTGATCAGCCGACTTGGAAGGAATTGACCAGTTTCGAAGAGGCGAAGGCCTTCTGCCAAAAGGTTTCGTATCCGGTGCTGGTTCGACCATCATATGTTCTTTCCGGCGCCGCCATGAACACGGTCTATTCCGAGGCTGACCTCGAGTTGTACCTTGAGCAAGCAGCTGAAGTGTCGCGCGAGCATCCCGTTGTCATCACGAAATACATCGAGAACGCCAAGGAGATCGAGATGGACGCTGTCGCCAAGGACGGTACCGTTGTCGGTCACTTCATTTCCGAACATGTTGAGAATGCTGGCGTCCACTCGGGTGATGCAACCCTTATCCTGCCGCCGCAGGACCTTGAGACGACTACGATCCAACGAATCGAGGAGGCCACACGGAAGATTGGTGACAAACTCAACGTGACCGGCCCATTCAACATCCAGTTCATTGCAAAGGATAACGACATAAAGGTCATTGAATGCAATGTTCGAGCATCTCGGTCCTTCCCCTTCGTGTCCAAGACCATGGGCGTCGATCTCATCGAGATGGCAACCAAGGCAATTATGGGGATACCTTTCGTGGAATATCCCCCGACCAATATACCACAGGACTGTGTTGGCGTCAAAGTTCCGCAGTTCAGTTTCTCTCGACTCTCTGGGGCGGACCCCGTCTTGGGTGTGGAAATGGCCTCGACAGGAGAAGTTGCTTGCTTCGGCGTGGATAAGTATGAGGCGTACCTCAAAGCACTGATATCAACCGGGTTCAAAATTCCCAAGAGCAACATTCTTCTGTCGATTGGTTCTTACAAAGATAAGAAGGAGATGCTACCGTCTGTTGAGAAGCTTCAGAGAATGGGCTACAAGTTGTTCGCCACTGCCGGTACTGCTGATTTTCTCCAAGAGCACAACATCCCAGTCCAGTTCCTGGAAGTCCTTGGAAACGAGGAGGACGACCAGAGGTCGGAGTTCTCTTTGACTCAGCATCTCGCCAAGAACACGATTGACCTCTACATCAACCTTCCTTCCAATAACAAGTACCGACGGCCTGCCAATTACATGAGCAAGGGTTACCGAACCCGACGAATGGCTGTCGACTATCAGATTCCTCTGGTCACCAATGTCAAGAATGCGAAAATCCTGGTCGAAGCCATTGCCCGGCACTTCGACCTCGACGTTAGCAACCGTGATTATCAGACGAGCCACCGCACGGTAACCCTCCCGGGTCTAATCAACGTCGCTGCATTCGTGCCCGGGATTGTTTCCCAGACCAGCGAGGATCTTCAGGCCGTTACGAAGGCATCTATCGCTTCGGGTTTCAGCATGATCCGTGTTATACCCATGGGCGTAGAAGGCTCTATCACTGATGCAAGAACATTAAAGGTCGCCCAGCAGCACAGCAGGCGTGGCGCTTATTGTGACTACAACTTCTCCGTCTCGGCGACATCTGAGAATGCAGACCAAATCAGCCAAGTCACGTCCGAAGTTGGTTCCCTCTTTATCCCCTTCAACCACTTGTCCGACAACATCAGCAAGGTTGCGGCTGTCACTTCTCACTTCGACTCTTGGCCGGCTCATAAGCCCATCGTCACAGATGCGAAGACGACCGATCTTGCGTCCATCTTGCTCCTTGCCAGTCTACACAGCAGACGTATTCACGTCACTAGCGTCACCACCAAGGACGACATCAGACTGATCTCCCTCAGCAAGGAGAAGGGTCTCAATGTCACTTGTGACGTGTCGATATACTCGCTCTACCTATCTCAGGAGGATTATCCAGACTGCAAGGCTCTGCCGAAGTTGCAAGACCAAAAGGCTCTCTGGGAGCACCTCCCTTCTATCGATGTCTTCTCGGTTGGGAGTCTTCCGTATCAGCTTGCACACGCAATACAGTCTAAGTCTGGCACGGCTTCGAACATCGATCCTGCGGCGGGGATCGCCGATGCCTTGCCTCTCCTCCTGACTTCCGTCACCGAAGGCAAATTGACCATTGACGATGTTAAGACCCGTCTCTATGATAGCCCGAAGCAGATCTTTGAGCTGCACGATCAGATCGGCACTTCTGTCGAAGTCGAGGTTGACCGTTCATATGTCGTACCGAAGACCTCCTCGTCTCCGTTTGCCGGCAGAGTCATGCGCGGCGCGGTGCAGAGGGTTACTTTTGGTAACAAGACAGTGTGCTTGGATGGGGCACTCCTGCCGATTCCATCTCTTGGCATGGATATGTCGACGCACAACAGCATGCCTGCCGCACCTATGTCGCCACCCGTGAAGGCCATCCACCCGCCCATGGGTTTCACCCCCGAGAGCCCTCGCAGGCGTCCATCCGTTCTTGGTACGGCCCCGAGTTTCCCACGATCCTCGAACAAACTGAAAGGTCTGGACGGTGCATTCGAAAGCCCACGTCCAGTATCGAAGGGCGCACAATTCACCGACGACTTTGGCCTCCCAGCGCCAATGCACGGCCTCGCGACCGACAGATTGAATGACCTTTTGGCCCAGCCTTCTGCGTTTAGGCACTCTCATGTTCTGTCGGTCAAACACTACACCCGAAATGACCTGCATCTTCTGTTCACCGTGGCTCAAGAAATGCGTCTAGGGGTTGACCGGGACGGAGTGCTTAGCACGCTTAAAGGTCGTGTACTATGCACCATGTTCTACGAACCGTCGACTCGCACTTCTGCATCCTTCGACGCGGCAATGCAACGTCTGGGTGGCAGGACAATTGCCATTACTACATCCCATTCTTCAGTACAGAAGGGCGAGACCTTGCAAGACAGCCTGAGGACGCTTGGGTGTTATGGCGATGCAATCGTACTACGTCACCCCGAAGAGAAGTCGGTCGACATTGCGAGGAAGTACAGTTCGGTTCCCGTGATTAATGGAGGTAATGGGAGCAAAGAACACCCAACGCAAGCGTTCCTTGATCTCTTCACAATCCGCGAAGAACTCGGTACTGTTAAGGGGCTAACCGTTACCTTCGTTGGTGATCTTCTCTATGGCCGCACTGTCCACTCCTTGGTGTACCTGATGCGGCACTACGACGTCAAGGTCCAGCTCGTCTCCCCCAAGTCCCTTGCGCTGCCGGCGGAGGTGCGCGACCTGCTCGTCTCCTCCGGCCAGCTTCTCTGCGAGTCCGAGGAGCTCACCCCCGAGATCGTGGCGAGGAGCGATGTCCTGTACTGTACGAGGATACAAAAGGAGCGGTTCCCGAGCGTGGCGGAGTACGAGAATGTGAAGAGCGCGTACCGCATCGACAACGCTACGCTGAAGAACGCGAAGCAGTCCATGTGCGTCCTGCACCCCCTGCCAAGGAACGAGGAGGTAGCGGAGGAGGTCGACTTCGACCAGCGGGCGGCGTATTTCAGACAGGTGCGTCGTTTTCAGCAACGAAACTCGAATCTTGCTAACTATATTTCACAGATGAGATACGGCCTCTACTGTCGCATGGCGCTGCTGGCTCTGGTCATGTCTGGTTGATTTCCCGAGGCCATGGCGCGGCATGTTTCGTTTCGGAGTATCACCGTGCCCTCGAAGATGAGTAAGATCGATTTAGATTTCGTTTCCTTCTTCAACCCTATATAAGATTCTAAAGAGAAAAGTTGGATAGTTTTCTCTTTTTCTTTGCACCAAAAGGGGGCCCGTAAGACAGCTTGAGGTAGAGATTAGGAAAACCGCATTAGTTAGACCACGCAATGGCTCACGCCGCTCATGAGTGAAATGATCTAAGCATATAGAAGGGGGAATGGCGTTATGTACGTTGGGTGGACGTATATGTGCGTTCATTTGGAGTTTGTACGTGTTTGTATATACATAGGCATGGATGTGTTATGCTCTTATATATGTATATATTGTATATTATGCGTGTGTCATCCGTTGCGTTCAGTCCAGTGTGGTGATTCTGTGTAAGGTGTACTTCGCTGGCAGTTGAGGGATTAGCCGTAAGTTGGACAATGACGGTAATGAGAATTTCCGAGTATCAGAATGGCCGAAGTCCTTATTCTTACATATGTATTGCGCGCCCATGGAGAATTCTGCTGGACTTCAACAACATCTCGGAAACGATGTGCAAAGGCATCGGGTTTATATGGAGTATGACGTCATCAATCAAATATTTGTGCCATAGAACCATTTACCCAGAACATCACGCATACCACAGGAATCATTCTACAAGCAAAGCTATCCCAGTGATCAACAGGGGTCTAGTAACAAAGGAGGCTCGGTTTTGAACAACATTTCAACTGGTGATTCAGCAAGCTCATGCGGCGCCTCATCCCCGCGCCCCAACCTCGGAGCAGAACAGGCACCACCAACTCATCGCGCTTGGCTCAACTCGTAAAGCACCTGACTCACCAGCACATTACTACCGCTACTGCTACTGCTACTGCTACTCACCCGCCAGCCCGACACCGCGCAATGTCAACACCTTCGTCATCACCAGCCGAGGGAGAGGCCCCGTGGCGAAACCTCTTCCTCGAGCACGTGCAGGGCATGGCGTCGCCGGAATTCACGCTCGGCACAGTACACTGGGTGGCGTCGTCGTCGGACGGCAGCGCGGCAGTCCCCCGCGCACGCACGTGCATCTTCCGCGGCATGTTCGCCGAACTGCCGGCCGACCCGCGGAACCCCGCCCCCCGCAACCCCGCCCCCCGCAACCCCGCCGGCGTCTACGCCGCCTCTGACCTCATCACATTCACCACAGACGCGCGAAGCGACAAGATGCGCGAGCTGTTCGGCCTCGTCACTGACGATGACGGCGGGGAGGGGTCCGGAAGGCAGGGGGAAGGGGAAGCAGGGGAAGAGGAGGTCGTTGTTAGAGGCTCCGGCGGCGGAGCCCACGTCGAGGCCACCTTCTGGGCGAGACAGGCGGCCACGCAGTGGCGCCGTAAGCAATTCCCGGAGTTATTTTCTTCCTCCATCTTCTCTAGTTCGAGGGCACAAATTCCCAAATGTGGACTTCCGGGAGTCGATAGCTCCCGAACAATGTCTCACGACCCCAGATTATTCGCTCAATTGACCAGAATAGGGCATTTACTGACTCCGAATATTGTAGTGCGCGGGCGCGCCTGGGTGCTGGCACCGGACGTCGAGGACTCCCACCAGGGTAACGAAGGCGCGCGGAGGGCTGTCGAGGCGCTGAAGGCGCGGATGCGGCGGATCGGAGAAGGGGAGTGGAGCTTCGCGCGCGAGATCACGGCGCACTTCGGCAACCTCTCGCCGCTGATGCGGGGTTCGTTCCGGGGCCCGCCGCCCGGCAGGCCGGTGGACGACGGCGACGACGGGCTGCGGCTCGGGCAGGATCTCGAGGACCTCCACGACAAGGTCGCCAGGAGGAACTTCCGCGTCGTCGTCATCGTGCCCGAACAGGTCGACCGCGCGGACCTGAGCGATCCGAAGAGGGGCCGGCGCTGGCTATACACTTTCGCCGGGGCCGGGCGGCGGGAGCCGAGGCGTCCTGGTGGGGTAGTCGACGCGGGGTGGGAGAGGGTCGAAGTCTGGCCCTGAATACTACAATAGCAACTTACATACCTCTCTATGTTAGTTCGACCTACCGCCGATACGACGGTGTCGTGTAGGTACATAGGCCAAAAATGTCCATACAAGGCCATTCCTGTTATCGAGTTTCTGCTGTTGGCTGCAAGTTACGGGTATGACGCGGGCGGTCTGGGCGGGATGGCACGCGCTCGGTTATGCCTCGCCCCGGCTTCTCATAGGCTCGAGGAGGATTACAATACGAACACGCGTTATGTTGCGAACATGCATACAACATGCATACAGACAGGTCAAAATGGAGGGTCGGCTCGGAACTGCGGAGTCAGCTTATGCGGCTGTCACTTTCGTGCAAGGACAAAGCTGCATCAACCATGGGAGAAGAGCCGCCATACGCCGTACGTATGCCATAGTCCGCATAATTTAGACGTACGCTACGAACGCCTAATAATAAACAGGTCGCGTGACCCCCAGAGCTACGAACTATCATGCAAAGCCCCGCATGACGGCGAGCGCCGCCAACATTCGATCGTTTGCGCACGCAGCGGAGATGGTGAGGTCACGGCCGACTAACGTCAACTGCTTAACCGAGGTGAAGTCTTATTAACCCGGGATGCCCGGGATTGGTTCGCGTTTCCTCGGTCCGACATACGTTGCCGTTCTGGCATTGCCGACGTGTCATCGGGAGTGGACTGCTGCTAGTAAACGTGCTATTGAAACTTTTTTTTCCCTCTCTTCCGCCAACAGTAGCATTTGAGTTCGGACAGGGGTTTCTCATTAGTAATCGTGGGAACCGATCTAATGGTAATGTGCTCTGTCTTGGGGACCACGCGGCCCATCCGGGCCGCTGACTTTGCCATGGGCCATAACCAACTGCATGTATACTTTTGATTGTTGGTTACAAGGTTGGAGTACAGAACTCTCGCATATCACGGAGGATGCTGAGAAATATGTATGTATCATTGGGCCCGTAGACGAACAAGCAGGCTCTCCGGGTATCTTCTAATCCACGGTAATGCGACCCGTCCTTCCCAGCCAATAGCCTTCGGCTCTCTCCCGATTCTTCGCGGCTTTCCATGGGCTTGCCCTAAGCCCTGGCTCCTATCCTGTCGCACCTCCAACGTACCGGTTGGCCAAGTAGTCGCGTCACGGCAAAGTGCCAGTGGCTGATTTCCGGGCAGGCATATAACATCTTCAGACGCTTCACGTTTCTTTGATGGCCATCTCCGTGTCGTCATGTAGACCCAACGGTGGGTTTGTCCTTGCCGGTCACCGTGGGCTGCTTTGGTCCTCCAATTTCTCTCAATTACACATATATATGTCTATGTATATATGTAGAGAGAGATATATACTGGTCGATCCAGCGTCATATACCACGGTCCCTAAATTCCCGTGCTTCGTTGCTGTCAACCTAAAATGACGAATTGTTCTCGGCCTGCGGCGAGGATCCTGCTTCCCGTCTTTCCTGGATCATGGCCCTGTTTCGAGTGATATACCCTTGTAGGCTGAAACTGCTGGTGCGGACAGAGCTCTATAGGGACGAGAGAGGTTGGGCTGTGCCTTACGGAGCTCATAGGGGGTTGTGGGACTTTCTCTAGGTATATGAAAGTTTTGAAAGGGAAGACCTGGAAGATAAGCTTTAAAGCATGACTACGTATATAGTTGGTTGGTTAATAGTCTATGGGGTGATTCCAAAGACTGGCTATTAAGAGAACTCTGAAACTTAGAAATATTTTATGAGAAATAGTAACAACGAGACCTAATAAAATCATATCAACCGGCCCTTCAAATTCTGTCAGGCGCATATAATGACACCCAATATGCTCCCAGGAGTTTCTATCGACCTTGCCCTTCAAATATACTTAACTTTGTATGGCTACCGTATGACAACGTAACATATGCTTCGTTTGAGTTCGCCAACCAGTACGATAATTCGCTTTGACTTAATTGGATTGTGCTCAAAAGAAATGTTTAAAAGCCAAGTCAAAGGCATTCAAGCATGATGCCATGTCATCGATGGTGAGATATATAGTTTTCGACTCCGCTTAATGGGCTACGTATTTGCATGCGTAAGGGCAGCCCAGAGGCTACTTGAATTGACAGTTTTCATAGACAACGTCCGTATTCCTCGGATGTCTTTCGGATATTGAATGGATCAAGCCTACATCTTCTTTTCCCTTTTCTCCTTCACGTTCGCCTCTTGTGATACAAACCTGGAGCGATGTAAGCCTAGTATTTCCAGCGTTCTCCCTCTAGGGTGAATTGTCCAAACTACGTACCTGTGGTGGTACATAGGGACTACTACGAACGTGCTTACTAGAGGCCCAACGTAGAGCTACAGCGTCACTTTTAATTTCTACATTCTTGACGGTTACACCGAATATCATGGCACTGATTAGCAGGCGGCATTTGCTTCCCGGAGAGTGGTGTATTGCTCGCGGCTCAACCGTAAGGCGTCACCCTCCCCTGAGCGTTCTTTATGAAGGACTGTGAAGCAAAGCTCACTTGAGCTAAAGGAAATACCCGGAGTACTGTCTATCTGTACATGGGTTTAATCTTTCGGTGATATCTTTAGTGTCGAATATCTCTTGGTGATGTTTGACCTCCTTGTTGACCGATGTTGGTCTGTGGCACAGTCATCCAGGGGTGATCGAAACGCGATGTTCCAATGGTTTACCCTGGCTCTCGAAATCAACCGAGATTTACCAAGTCCCAACACGTGGCGGAGTGGTTGCGCCAAGCAATATTCTGTTGTAACGACGCAGTGTTTTAAGAGCTATCCCTGCCCCTAAGGTATGGTTGGGGTTGATACTCAACATACATAGGGTAGAGCTGATTAGCACATGATCGCGGCCGTCAGAATAGTCGAGATTCATGATAAGTGCTCTACAAAAGTCTGCGAGTAATTCTTAGCGAAATGCGTAGACTTAATTAGCTTGGATTGATAACGAAATATAATACTTCCATGGCCCAACACCCGGCACGCTCACAGACGTTCAATCGAGGTTCGTGGATGAATCTTGATATTGACTGAACCAGATATATGTAAGGGACGATCTCCGCCAAGTCCATGGGGGTGAGGCCTTGGCATCTTTTCGACTGCATGTTACATGGTTTAAAGCGCCCTCATCGTTGATACGAGGGCAGGTAACAGGAAATAACAGGTACCGATTAATTGACTACAGTGCTTCACCGCCGCGGTCCCCGGTGGCTCTCCGAGCAAGCTCGGAGCATTCTCATGCACAAATAGATATCCCGCTGACATCCGTGGGGTCTTGGTCCTTGGCAAGTCGCCGTTGCCGTCGCACGTGGTGTGCCGTTGGGGGAATGGGGAAGAGGGCGGGTTCCTCGTGGGATGATCCGCAGCTAGTCAGTGCCACGGCTTGCTTACCTCCCTCTTGTCACATAAAAGAAGGCTGTCGAACTGCAGTATGTATGTAGATATGATGGAATGTCGTGCCAGCCTGCCCACACCCACACCCTCTTGTTGTTAGAGACGTCAATTGCCCTGGACTGTGGGCTCTTTTGGTTGGGCGGCTAAAAATAAAATGGCGTCCGTTTATGCTTTCGAAGTTGGAAGCTAACACAACATCCAAACGCGCCGAGAGGAAGCCGCGGAAAAGCCTCGTCCCGCAGCCTATGAGCGCCCGGGATGGAAGGGGTCACTGCTTGTAGTAGTATAAGTGACGGATACCCGACTTGGCTCGGCAAAGCATCCGAAACGAGCGATTCCGTACATGTAGCTGAGGACGGGCGGACAGGTAGACAGGATGGATATACAATGTAGGTAGTGATGAGGTGCATGAATTTGACCTATTTCCTTGCCGAGAACAAGCAATTTACGACGATTGGGCCATGTCGGCCATGTGTTGGCAAGGAGCGACTCATAGGGTGCCATCGACGGCAAGCGACAAATGGTTCAAGGAGGTCCCCGACGTTACCTTCGGCGTCCATTATGCGACGTCCGTTATACGTGGGGTACGCAGCGCATTTTGCTCGAATCCCCCGCTTCACACTCGTTTATTTTCTCGCAGAGAGGAAAACTGACCGCTGTCCCTGCTCTAATGCGCGTTATTCATCGGGTTGTACTCGCACTGAAAAGAAAAGGTAGCCGGCTGCGAGGTACTTTTTGTCGGGACCTGACTCCCGATCCTCCTCGGGCCACCTGCCAAACGCGGCCACAGGCTAATTGATCACCATGCTGTAACGCCGTGCAAGCGTTATTCTTTGCTTCGAAAATAAAAACCCGCCCCTTGTTTCCTGTACGAACCCTAAGCAAGCACGTACAGATCTGTGCATAGATAGTGCCGTTTGACAGGCGGCCCGCATCCTGTCGCGGAACCATCCAAGTTCTCTGAGATATACATGCGTGTATTAATAGATGGCCTAGAGAGATACATGATTCAGCTCACGGTTCGGGTACGGCAACCTCTGAAGTCTAGTTTGACGTGGTGCACATTAATAGAAGAAATACGCTACTGGTGGCCATCACCAACGGCCCCCGGAAAATCATACATTCCCCCTTTTTAGGGCTATAGATGCCGAGGGACTCTAGGTGCTAGCCAAGAGGACCAGAAAAGAGGCTGTCGCGAGGAGGTTCCCACCAAAGCTTAAGCCCTCCACTTCCTAACCCAGAGCAAATACTTTAGGCTGGTGTGTCTCGGCCGAAAGATCAACTCGACAGACCATCTGTCCACACGTAAGCCCCGATCGCCAAGGCGCATAGCATGCGAATTATGGTATTATTAGTTGACAGATATACGAACGGCACTGCCTTAATAGGTCATATCCCCTTAATTTTGTTCTTGTGGTCGCGTGTGTGGCCGCTCCACCGAAGGCTTCTAGAAAGGCTGGGGATGATCTCTGTCTGTGAGATCTGACCAAGCCTGGCCAGGAGGTAGCTAAGCAATTCCAAGTTACTTGCTGTTTCGGGTGCCAGCAGTGGGTGTCTTTTGAATATTCAGTCACAGGACGTAGCTTCATCGAAATTTGAACCCTCCCCCGTTTCGTGCCTCGGATCTTGCGTAGTTCTATGAAATCCTATCGATGCCCAAATCCACGCACGCCGCTCTCTGTGTGTCTCGTGAACCAAACTATACCATAGAACATGAGCTACGGAAGAAGGTGACGCGAGCGATGTGCTTCTCAATAGCAGCTTCTTTTAAGCTCTGGTTCACAGAGCTATCAAGTCGGGATTGCACACAGACCCATTTTTCGGCTCGTGACCTACAAGTCCTAAATGGAATAATCCCCACATATAGTATGGCTGACTATATTGAGAGCCGTGCTATTACAGAGCCCTGATTAGTGCTTATGAGTAGCTAAAAGTGTTCGGAACGTCGACAGTATCTTCATCTTCGTAGCTGGCTGGGTGAAGCATCAAAGGGTAAATAAAAAGTCACATCGTAAACATGACTTTACTTTACATAGGTACCTAGTAGTTACAGTATTCGGAGAAGCCGCGTCATAGCCGGACTATTTGGAACTACCGGTATTTCGCGACTCATACCGTATTTCGAGAGCACATACAAAGTAGCTAGCTACAATGCCGTTGCGACCAGAGCTAATCGATTTAACCTTAAGTTTCCCACATATACCGCAAGCGTAAAGGTGGCGCATGGATAACTTCAACTCATTCGTCCATACGACACCCTGACTCGAAGAAAGGTTTCCTAATTCCGCAGCTACCGCGACCGCCAACCCGCATCTGCATACGGGAGCGGTCTGGCTAGTCTGTGCGACCCAAGTTCACAACATCAAGCCATTAAGCACGGTCAATGCAGCCGGTATGTGGGGTCCACCGAATGCAAGTTCCTCCCTCTGTATCACCAACAGCCTTCGAGATCCCATGCAACTACCTGTATGAAAGTATCAAGTTCCCAAGTGAACGTAACAGGGGGCGGCCCGACCGGTGCGTAGGAGAGCTTGCGAGCACGGAAGAAGAATATTGGGGGCTGGCACTGATGGATTGGGGGTACTGTAGGGTAGGGCCGCGGGAGAGCAGGGGACAGCCGATAAGACTCCGCTCTCCTGCGCTGCTCTCTCTGCACCTCAGTATGCTCGCCTTGCAACAAACCTTTTAACATGCGGAATTTGCTACGGCCCAAGCCTTCTTCCTGTTGCCAAGGAAGCAGACTTGCCTGCCCCTCCTGTGTCGACCCCTCGACAGCCTGCTTCGATTCTATCTATATGGAGCAAAAGAAAGGCGCATCGTCAACCCTTCCCCCACCCGAATGGTTTACTACAAAAAAAGGCACCGCTAACTAATACTACGTCCCTCGTGGAGTCTTGGTAGAGTTGCATACGTGGTATTGTTGCTATGGATCTAGACACGATCAAGCGCAGATACATACCTACTAGGTAGGTAGGTGGGTACTGTACTTAGTAGCGTCCAATTCTCACCAACTGGAGCCAATTGGACCTACCTACATACGGCTGCCGCTTGCATAATGCTGTCGAGGACCGTTTGCAGGCGCAAGGGGCCATTTGCACAAATGGCCAAACAGTGATCGTCCCTAGTTAAGATGACCCGCTGGCTAGTTAAATTTCCCACCTGAGTACTAGGCAGCTGCCAGGAGGGTCTTTGCCCACTTCAATTCCCTTTCCCCCCGTCTTGTTACAACGCCGAGTCAGCATTTCTCTCTTCTCCTCACTTGACGATTACTACCTCATACCGTTTATCTATGTATCTAGGTACGTACAGTGTAGGTTCGGTGGTTCTGTTTCTTCGTCATATCTCCGGGTATCTACCCCAATTCGGTGCCAACGTCCATTACGTCCGCCTAATAAGTATACCCGCAAGATCCGCCTAAGGACGTTGAAGGAAACGGTTTTCATATCACCCACCCGTCCCGCAAATGATCATCTAATCAGACTAGGACATATAGACGGGTAGTGGTGGTGTTTAGTTGCCGATCAAACTACCTACTAACGCTCTTATAGGTACATATGATTGTAAGGTCCGGTACTCCTCGCACTAGACTCCACAATCCCAAAGTGTCAGGGGCCCCCATGTCCCCTGAGACAACTGTGCCAGGCTGTTACCCGTACCTACTTACCAGCAGAACCACACAAGACTTTTCGATTCAATTCAATTCTTTGATTCCCGTCCCATCCCGTCCCATTTCATCTCATCCCATCCTAACTCACCCCATGGGACACACACCTCCCTTGATTTGTCTTGTTTGAATCGCCTTGACTTCCACCCATCGGCGATTCTATTTTGCATCTCACGGCGACATAGCGATTGCCCAGAATTATATCATTTAATCGCAATTGGCTGCGTTGAATAGTTACACGCATTGTTAGCATTCGGCACGGGACGGTTCCGCTTGGCGCAATTGGCCCTGCAGTGCTAGAAGCCAAGCCATCCATTGACTCTTTTGTTCAACACATGCTCAAGAGTTGATGACCACCGCTTTCCCTGATAGCCAATGTTGAAACGAAGCCCGTAGGAACTCTCCGCCAGTACAGCCAGCAAGCATAGCTTAACTTAACGCCTGCTCCACAATGTGCACGGACACGGTACCACTGAAGACCCTGATTACCAACGTTCCTGACTGGCTCAAGCGTCTCGACGACCTCAATGGGCAGATTGAGCAGCGCCAGCTGGATCTGGCCAAGCTTGAAGAGAGCCAGAAACTCACAACTTCAACGAGGTCTCTTAGAAGAACCGGCTCGACGGAATCTTTAAAACCAAAGGACGAAGGCGTAGCTTTCCCATCCGCGAACCCACCTCGGGACGTGACACCACCCCCCGAGACCGAGGAGGTTCCGCAACAGCAGGGAGACCAGCGACAACAAAATGGCGCCCCTAAGCCTGAAAGTCCCAAGTCAACCTCGTCGACGATTCAACGCCAGGCCAGGGAAGCGAGGACAGCAGCGCAGAAACGCGCACGCGCAGTAGTTCGCAAGCGTCAGAAGACTGACTCCGTGGTCAGCATGGAGGACGGAGCCATCAAATACCGATCGCGAGCTATGATTATTGTCTACTATGACAGCTACGTCCAGTCGTTCTTTGAGGAGCTGGTCAAATTCGTATCGGCATCACGGAACCTCATGCGCAAGGCCAAGATGGCCGCGAAAGTTGCCGAGATCAAGCGGCTAGCCGAGCTCGAGATGCCTGATGAAGATGAGGATGACGATGGTAACGGTTTTAACCCGGGAGATGGCATGATAGCTGCGGATCCAAGATTCTCGAGACCGAGGCCGCAAGATGGCGGGGCGGACGAGCTCCGGCCACGCTTCCCGACTACGCGACAGATGGGTCTTGTGCCACGCCATATGCCAATGAGTATGATGCAGAGACGAGGGCTGAGGCCTGGTATGGCTGGCGCATCGTCATTGAGCGGAGGTCTGGGCAAGTTTAACGAGAAGGGAGACGTATACGACGACCTGGATAAAGGTCTCGACAGTGTCCAGAGCATGTGTGAACGCGCAGCACATCAGTTCCTCAGAGACGGTGATTGCTCGGAGGAGGTCGAGAAGATCAAGGACCACCTGGCCAGGACGAAGGACTTAGCAGACAAGGAGATGGAGCGCATACGGAAGGAGAACCCGGGAGCGTTAGAGGAACCGGAGCCAACAAGGTCCAGGAGTTATCGGCCGACCAGCATGCGTAGGGATACCGGTGCGTTCACTCCCACCACAAAACTCCCTCCCACCAATACGGGGCTTCTGGAGATCGACGACGAAGGTGTCCAGGACGTGGATGACATCCAGCCCGCTTTTAAGACACCAAGGCTGATGAATTAACGGTTTTCCTGCTGCGTAGACGAAGACGATGCCGAACAGAGACTATGATTCGATGTGAACTCCGCGCACACGCGAAATGCAGACGAGAGATACTGAAACCCTGTTTTTGCACATTTTGTTACGCTTACTACCAGCTTGGTCATGATTACATTTGCATGCAAAAGCATCGCGACGGAGTTAGCATACAGCGTGTCTGGGGCTTTGGATGCGGTAGCAGATTTGATGCTCGGGCTTCTTAAGAAATGGTACTCTTTCTTTTATTCCTCCTTTCTCAAGAACGGCAACGATCGCTCCGCCTCCAATGGGGAGATACGGGCGAATACTGTTTTCCTTTTCATGGAGAAAACATATCAGACAGCGGCTTTCGATAGCTGTCTGGTCGGAGTTGGATGGAGTTTTCTATTCTTTGCTCCTCGAATTACCATTACCCACCAAGTGGGAAATCGCGGCACATTGAGATTACCGGAGTGGCATACCCATCCTGCAGCAGCTATCTGGACTCGGGATGAGGCGGCTGGGCGGATAAGCACCTGCACATCTGGATAAGGGGAGCATGTTTGTTGGGGACGGAAGCTGCTTATGGCACCGAAGGGCCGCAATGCTGGAACATGCACTGCAATCTCTACTTTATCCTGACGGTGGGGGGTGGTGTTAGCATGGAGTATCATCACCACTTTGGATGGAGATATCGGAGGACACAATATACCTGCAAATACACAACCAAAAAATTAATACATACTACGTTAGTAAGGAAAGCTCCTACAGACACATTAATGATCTACTACTTGACGATACACTGTGATCTATACGGGCAAGAATCGCTCGGACAGCGACAGGAAGCGGGCGGCCTTCGGTCTAACATCATGTATGGGGGGTTGAGCGTGGACTATGAGCCCTGGCAAATGGGGTTTCTTCACGGTATATACCCTATATCATTTGCAATTCATCTAAGGGTCGTCCTACAGCGTCCCATCTCGAGGAGTGGGAACACCTTCGTCAGGGCAGGGTGTTGCACATGCTCCTTTCAGATAGGGATAAATACTCGTTTGAGGCCTGAGGATTGTGCCTCTTACAGGTAATTTCTTAACTTAGCATTGCCTTATGTACTCATCATGTAGCGCCAGCTCCAACCTTGTCTACCAAGGCCCTAACGTTAACGTTAGCGATAGGTAAGTAGCCAGTGGGGGAGGGGGGGATCTCCAACTTTTCAGGCATTTCGACATACAACGAACCTGGACTTCTAGGAAGCAATGTTTACTTACCTACACATAAACTTTTCAAAGAGCGAACTTCTCCACGTCCTCAATCGCGAACTCTCTGCGAGGTAGACGATCTCCTTCGTACGGCGAAGCAAAGTAAATAACGGACGAATGAACAAGTAGCTTTACGAAACTCAAAGCCAATTGAGGTTTAAAGCCACCGGTTGCTCAACTACTTCGTACACGTGCACGGTTTCTTCTCTGTATCCACACCCTGCGACCAGACCGGGCTGAGCAACGCAACTGTCCTCGCTGATCGATCTGCGGCAATGCCAGACAAGTGGGTAGACTGGTCGAAGACCACGAGGTCGAAAGACTATCGCGGCTCCGGTTCTTTCGCGACCTTCATGATCATAGGGCGTGAGTAATGTGCCATCCCCATCCCTGCCGCCGTCCCCCGTCCGCTTCCAGGTCGCCCTCGGTCGCGTCCCTCAGGGGAGAAAACCTTATTATCTCATTTGCTATGTGCGCGCTGGGCTGACAATACATCGGGGGGCCCCGCGGGGTTCCCCGGCGCACGAGCAAACAGCGACCTTCTTCTTCCTCGGCATCCTGTTCTCCATGCTTCCGTACGACTACCCGCTGCTGTGGACGAGCGACGCCGTGGAGCCGGCGTACCTTGACCAGCTTGAGGCGCACCTCAAGTTCCTGCACCAGTCGCCGCCGCTCATCGCGCGCGTGCTCAACATCATGATCGCCATGGGGTTCACGGGCTTTTTCATCAAGCTGTTCCGCGCCTCCGAGGCCAACATGCTCTTCGACGGCGCCTCGCTGCTCATGTACCTCATCGGCGTCGGCATCTACATCGCCAACATCGTCAAGGGCCTGCGCATGGTCAGCTCCGACTACTGGGACTCGGAGGAGTTCCGGAACCTCCTCGCGCGCGAGGTCGAGGGTGCTTCTTCCCAAGCAGGCGGGGCCGGTGATAGCGGAGGAGAGATAGTCCTCGGCCGCGAGGACAGCCTCAAGGTCCTGGCCGCGAGCAACACCATCCTCGCCCTCGTCCTCATCGGCGTCCTCGTCCTCCAGTCCGGCCAGTGGTACGCCGAGCGCAAGGACAAGGAGGAGGCCGAGAAGTTCGAGCGCAGCGAGAAGGAGAAGAGCACAGGGAGTCCGTCGGCCAAGAAGAGGCAATAATTCTTTCTCTCGAGGGGCGACGTGGGACCTTTTTTTTTTCTCGCGTGCTGCGTGTCGTGGGGTGTACCGTTTGGGGTCCGGGCCCGGGAAGGGGTGGCCTTCTTCTCCGTCTTTCCTGAGAGACGGGGCCGGTGAATTGGAGATAGGAAGCGTTTTACGAGAATTGGGCGTGTAATTTTACGCGGCTCTCATCTTGAGGGAATGGTCTTGGATGAGGCGTCTGAGATTTTATAGGTGAACATGATCGCCTGCCTCCCGAAACCTCGTCATTTCACGGGCAGATTGAACTGGATGTTTCCCGGCACGTCTCATCTATCCGGCATCAGTAGTCGCATGCACCAGTGGAAGAACACGCTACTGTAGTACCCGCGTCGATGCTGCGTCCGACTACAACTATTACGTCCAGTTCTGTCCACCAAGACCAAGGAATGTTCCATAATTCGACGGTGAAGAGTTAAAAGAGCACCAAGACCCGTATTTTTATGACTTCTCCACGAGGGCGGCCCTGACTCTCAGGTCAAGCTACTGAGGCGGCCCGAAATTGCTCGTTAACGCCCGGTCGTCTTCGGCTTGCGTCTACAGCTTGGTCGAGATCACGGCCAGCTTATATGCGACGGATATGTAGTGGCAAACTATGTATGGTAGGAGCGGCCCAGGCAGGATGTACGGACCATGCCTTGATGGCTCGCGGATACATCACCTGTTCATCCACTATTGGTCGAGCATCACGTTTACCATATCGCGCTCTTCCCTGACCTATCTTGATTCGGTTCGATGTGAGTCAGATTTCTCGGGAGGACGGCTTTAGCTTGACGTACCTGCCTGCTGGGCGTAGCTACGGCCGAGTCCCATAGTCGGCAAAGACAGCCAAGCGGGGATGACCCCCGGGTCCTCCGCGGGTAACTTGGGGAACTGACTGCTAAGTGGCAAGAACTCCGGCGATGGGCAGGACAAGTGAGGAATCGGGGCGAACTCTTGGCCACTACGTTCTCCTCAGCGGTGCTGTTCCTGCTTGAGCGGGAGCTCTTGATGAGCATGGCGCGAAGGGGAGGGTATGGCCCCAATTATCAGTGGTTGGGGGATTATGTGAGTAACCCAAACCGCTAGATACCATGTTGAATACGCGATGGGCCTATCGACCATTCCCAGCACCGGGAGCCCATTCGTTTCGGACCGGGCTACTGTCCCGTTTAGAGACGCAAGATGCCGCCGCTGTTTCGCAGGAGGATCGAAATCCCTTATTGTACCGGCTCTAACGATTGCCTCAAGATTTGTCATTTCCATTGAGGCATCAATTATTACTACGGGTTACTTACAAGATCCCGCACGTCAAGTTGATCACCTCATGGACTCGCTTAACGGTACTTCCAGTTGTTACCTCTGACCCCAGTGCTTTGCTCCATGGTCCCAGACTTGTTCCCCTAAGTTCCTCGCGGAACGGGGCGTCTTCAGCTGTACATTTCTTATATCTTGCATTATGCTAGTTGTTTGCCTGAATTGGCAATTTCAGTTTGTATACGGAGAGGGAGGGAGAAGAGACCCAAAGGGAAAGGATGGATCGAAGTACCGACTATGAAGACGGCTGCCGTATTCGCAGGGGAAGGGCGAGGCTGGCTCTGATGGCTGCTTACTAGACTCAGAGGAAGGAGAGTTGGCTCTCTGGATCAATGTTAGTCTTGGCAATTTTGCGGAAGAGTCGCGGAGCCCAGCCACAACGTTCTCGCCATATGCCCAGCGAAGTCAGGGAAATTATGATAAATGCCACACCAGGTCGGAAAGTCCATGAGCGCCACCCGCCCCGTCCGTCCTTCATCACTCTCGCTGCAGCTCCGCAAGTGGCTTATGCCTCAGGCAGTATCCGTCCACACATTGGGGTCAAATCGTGGGTGGGGTGGCAGGGCGGGGTGTGCTTTGGGGTAATATACAGGAACGGCCGCGGACCAGGGCCACACGATGACTCGGCTTCTACCCCATTGGCTACAAGCAAAACCTAAGGTCCTCGCTTACTAGAGGCTCTGATATTCTGCACCTCCAGCCTCAACGACGTACCGCGTGCGCTTACACAAAGGATATTCGCCTGTCCCGAACGCCATTGTAGGATCGACCGCAGACGCCATAGTATGCATATGCAGCGCCTTTGGTATGGAGGTATCTCTAGCTGCATTTGCACCGGCAGGTCGTGACCAGGTGAGCGGAAGCTGGAGGTAGCCGAACACTCCTGTAACCGCCTAGGAGAAGACATCAAAGAGCTGCATCTACCTTTCAACCGGGGTCACGAGAAATTGAATTACCCTTGCCGCAATAGCCTCCTACGTTATATTCTTATGATCTAATGAGCGTACGAAAGCCAGAGCGACCGAATTTCCTTGAGTCTTACACCTGGTCTGTGTTACCTGCACAGGGTTTTGCGATCTACTAAGGTTAGAAGCTATGATCCATATCCGCACAATGGGCACCCGCCTGTCCCGAGAAGCCGCTCACATGTTTATAAACTCATGGGATTGTCGGAATCGCATTGTAGCATTCACGAAAATATGCAGAAAGCTGAGGCAGAGCTGGCTCCTGATTAGCCAGCGCACCAGTATCTCAACCTCACCCCCCCCAAAAATAATCCGCATCAAGAACGGCAATAGCGGAAGCGATGCCACGGTAAGCTTACTGATTGCTGTCCTTGGCTCATTGGCAGTTCGAATCAGCCTCAGGCCCGCCCGGAACGTGCGGTTCATGTATTTGCTAATAAAATCGGCCATGAGAAGCCCCCGTTTACGGCCTTTATAGCAGAGCTTCAGGGGTCAAGACAGGGTACACCAGAATAGCTGATGCAGAGCTTGTCGTCCAACCTCAGCTGCCTGTTGAATCTGCACGCGATTCAGCCCGCCCAGCGCCTGTGGCTTGCCCCTTAACCAATAGACTACGGGGGCGCTGACGAGAGATCTGCCTAAATGTTTCCAAGACCAGTTTCTCATATCAAGCTGTCGCAGCTCGCTACTCAATACCATGGATAGGTTTTCTTTGTGCTTCCCGATACCACTACTTGCGGCCCAGTCGCGCCTCGCACGCGCATATGCATGCCCGGCTGCTCGAGGGTGGAATTTCGGTGAGCGCTCCCGTTAGACCTGCGCGTTGTTCTTGTTGTCGGGTCTGCTGCGTCGTGATTTGTCTATCTCTGTAAAAGCCCGTAGGCTCTCCCTCCCCCTGGGCGTGGTCTCCGCGTATAAGATGCCGCATGGAAGCCCGGTTCGCTCCTGTCTTTGCTACGAAGAGTTTGTCCCCGGTTGACAGGCAGTACTGTTTAATGTCGTATCATTAATCATCTATGATGCTGTGTAATATTCGGGCATTCGGGCTGGTTTGCGTTGAGGTCTTTCTCCTTTCGGCCAAGGCCTCCGCTCAGTCGTTCCCCTGGGCGAGGACTATCCCTCGGACAGGATGGACTGTCACAGCCGATAGTTACCAGGCTGGCAACGAGCCAGCGAATGTCCTCGATGGCAACAGTGCGACGATCTGGCATACCCAGTATTCACCAAGCGTGGCACCACTACCTCACTATATCCAAGTTGACAGTAAGTCTGATTTCCCTGGTCTAGTATCGCCTCCCTTACGACCTAAGTTGTGGCCCCCCTTTCATATCTCCTTTCAAGCTCAAGTAACCCTCTATAATACAGTTTATTGACTAAAGCTGCAGTGAAGAAGAGTTATGTCGTGAACGGATTTTCATATCAACCTCGCCAATCAGGTTCAAACGGAAACATCGGGCAACACACCATCACCCTGAGCAACGATGGCAACAACTGGTCTCAGGTTGTGTTCGGCACATTTCTGAACGATGGGACGACAAAGCGGAGTTTCTTCTCAAACGCCACTGCCAGGTACATCCGCATCACGGCCCAGAGCGAAGCCCAGAGCGCCGCCAACCAATGGACGAGCATGGCGGAGCTCAACGTCTACAGCCCCGACCCGTCACAGGACGCCGCGTCATTCAGGCCGCCGCCCACGAGCCAGGGCCGCTGGACCACTACTATTGATTTCCCTATCGTGCCCGCCGCTGCCGCCCTCTCCCGCACCGGCGAGGTTGTCCTGTGGTCCGCGTACCGCCCAGACCTGTTCTCCGGCGGCACGGGGATAACGCAGACGGTGCACTGGGACCCGACAAGGCAGACCGTGAGCCAGCGGTCGGTCGCGAACACGCGGCATGACATGTTCTGCCCGGGGATCTCGCTCGATGTGGACGGGCGGTTCATCGTGTCGGGGGGGAACGACGTGAAGAGGACGAGCCGCTACGACCCGGCGAGCGGCGGCTGGGTGACGGCGGCGCTGATGAATGTCGGCCGCGGGTACCAATCGTCGACGACGCTGGCCGACGGGCGCGTCTTCACGATCGGCGGCTCCTGGAGCGGCGGCCGGTTCCAGAAGGACGGCGAGGTCTACGACCCCAGCGCCGACACCTGGACCAACGTCACGGGCTGCAAGACGGCGCCGATGCTGACGCGCGACGCCCAGGGCATCTACCGCGCCGATAACCACGCTTGGCTGTTCGCCTACAAGCAGAACTCCGTCTTCCACGCGGGGCCCAGCCGGAACAGTAAGCAATGTCTTGAGTTATTCCTTATCCCTGTCCCTATTTCAAGACCCTCAACTTCCCGAATAGGGGCTTTAGGGAGTCGATAGCTTCCAACAGGTGTCTTATAAATCCCGGCCACCTTTGCCTGCTTAGGAAGAACAATTATTGACTCCGGGTGCTGCAGTGAACTGGTACGGCGTGAGCGGGTCGGGGACCACGAGGGCGGCGGGCACGCGCGGCGACGCCGCCGACGCGATGTGCGGCATCGCGGTGATGTACGACGCCGCCCAGGGGCTCATCCTGGCTGCCGGCGGGTCGCCCAACTACCAGGACTCGTGGGCGACGCGGGACGCGTACCGGATCCAGCTTGGCGCCGTGAACGCGAACCCGACGGTGACGAAGGTAGCGGCCATGGCGCACGCGCGTGCCTTCGGTAACGGCGTCGTACTGCCCGACGGCACGGTGCTCGTGGTCGGCGGGCAGGGGTACGCGGTGCCCTTCACCGACACGACGCCCGCGCTGCCGGCGGAGTTGTTCGACCCGGCCACGGGCCGCTGGACCTCCCTGGCGCCCATAGCCGTGCCGCGGACGTACCACAGCATCGCGCTGCTGCTGCCGGACGCCACGGTGCTGGCGGGCGGTGGGGGGCTGTGCGGGACGGGGTGCCCGCAGAACCACTTCGACGCGCAGGTGTTCCACCCGCCGTACCTGTTCGAGGCGGACGGCGCGCGCGCGCGGCAGCCCGTGATCCGGTCCGCGACGCCCGCGGCGCTGAGGCCGGGCGCCAGGCTGACGGCCGAGACCGACGGCGCCGTCGCGGGCTTCTCGCTCGTGCGCTTCGGCTCCAGCACCCACACCGTCAACACGGACCAGCGCCGCGTGCCGCTCGCGGCGACGGCGGCGTCGGGGACCACGACCTACACCATGACGCTGCCGAGCGACCCGGGAGTGCTGCTGCCCGGGTACTGGATGCTGTTCGCCATCAACGCGGCGGGCGTGCCGAGCGTCGCGAAGACGATCCAGGTTCTCTTGCCGTAAGGAAGCCCCTATGAAAGTGCAGGGATGTACGGAACATCATATAAAGGGTGGATGTTGGTTTAAGATCGAGGGACGGCATATCAACCTAATACACGAAAGGCCTAGTTTGTATCATTTGTAAAGCTCATTACTACGAGATGGGGTTAGCCGTTGCTGAAGGAAATGAAACCCCTTTTTATTTCTATATATCGGGACGCCCGGGGCCCCTGAAACATTAAAACTCCGAAGCCGCTGGGCACAGGCTCATAAACAGCTGCTAGTTAATGAGCCATTTGTCGTTGACGGCGGTAGTTGTGATAGCGATCGGTTTCCTGAGCATGTTACTTTATGGCACTAATTACCATCCGGTCTCTAGGGATGTAATCAGAATTGCCACAGCCCACATGTAAAATGCGAAGGTGGTCATTGTTCATTTATATCTATAAGAGCTTTGGCCAGAATCGCCGGCGAATTCCAAAGGTCTATCTACGTTCATGCCAGTTATGCAATTTAGATGAAAAGAGGACGCCGGACACCAACCCAATGCTTCTTCCCAGTGGTATCATAACATTAAATCAGAAAAGCCCCATGATGATCCCCCTAATTACCGCTTTATCAAGCATCGCTCGGGGTATACGGAACAAAGGAAAAGAAAGACAAGTCGCAGACAGGGAATCGCGCGCTCACGGCCTCCGCCGCGTCGGACTTTCCGGCAGCCCGGGCACGTGGCCGTCGGCCATGATCGTCGTCCACGTCGTGTAGGCCGTGTCCCTGCGACCGCCGACCGTCGAGGGGTCGGCGAAGACGTTGATGCTCTCGCTCCCGGCGCTGGGCTGCCTCCTGTCTCGCGGCGTCGTGGGCGGCGGGACCAGGAACCGGGTGTTGGTAAGGCTCCGGAGACCGCCGACCTCGGCCGAGGGGTGGTGGCTCCGCGGGGAGGATTCGGACATCTCGCTGTCGCGTCTCGAGTACGGCTGCGACCACGGCGAACTGTGCTGCCCGAAGCGTTCCTGGGCCTGTGTGGGCGTCGTCGCGACGCTCGAGGTCGTCGCCTTGGCCAGGAAGTCCTGCCGTTGGTTCATGTAGCCGTTGATGGGCTGGGGGGCGCTGATGATATTGCCGAAAGACGAACTCGAGTCGTGGCGCTTCTTGGCCACCTGCCTACGCCGATTACGGAGGAACATGATCAGAGCCGTTATGCATATGAGGCAGGCGATGCCTCCCACAAGGCCACCGGCAACAGCCGCCGTTGGGAAGCTGTTGGAAGCTACAATCTCGGGCTCATCTGTTGACGGCACCTCGGTCGTGGAACCACCTTCAGTTGCCGTCGTGGTGGGCTCGCTCGAGGCTGACGCATCTGGCTTCGTCGTCGGTGAAGGGCTTGCTCCGTCGGGCTTTTTACTCTGATCTTTATTCATGGCACACGAGCCATCTTCGCAAGAATAACCGTAAGGGCAACATCCACTACCGCATTCCTTTAGCTTGCCTTCGAGGACGGTCGTCTTGATGGCCGCCCTGGGATTCGTGGTGGCGTCTTGAAGGCTAAGGTCGCAGACGATAGGGTTGATGCTGCCACAGGTGCTGCCCTCAGGGCAGCATAATACCGTCGTGTCGCCTGCTAGTGGTATGCAGTTTGTGCCCTTGCTACAACAGAAGTTATCTGGGAGACCAGCCTGCGCACATCGCGAAAGGCCTTGAACTCCGCCACATGTATCTTGTCTACCGAACACCAGGTTGGATCGAATATATGTGGCGGAAGAAGTTGCAAGTACGGTAGCGAGAAGCAAAAACCGTAGTGGGCCTCGCACAGGCGGCATGTTATTGCTGTTGGTAATGATATAATAACGTATTACGAGATCCGTGGAGGAACGAGATGCTGAGAAAGTAGAAATATTGGTCCAAGAACGTAGTGGTATGTTGCGGATCTCGAGAAAGGAAGTCAATAGTTGTTTGAGGCAAAGGATATTCGATCACAGGAAATATATTTCGGCCACAACCGGCCCAGGACAGTAAAAGTAGTAAAATAGAAGAATAATCACGAAGAGACAATGAGATTCGTTCGTTGTTGAGTGGAATCATGCACGAAAATGAGATAGAACAAAGATGACTGTATAACAAAGCCCAGCGTGGGCAACGACACGATAGCCAACCTACCTATGGCATCATACCTCATCTTGAAGACCTTTGTCTCCGCTTTGTTCGGGTCATTGTTTGTGACCTTTATCGTCCAGACCATACTCGTGAATAGCAGCCATCTCAATCGCTACAGTAGACTGTGAATTGCAGACATCGTCGTCCAACGAACCGCCAACAACTACGGCCAAGACGGGTGGGCCTCAAAATGGCGCGGTAACATTTTTAGAGTCCGACTGGATATGCGCGGCCCAGAAATCTTCTACTCTGTAGGATCGAGCGACTCTCATCCGTTCGGGACTTTCCACGGCCGGGAAAAAACATGGCATAGAAGCTGTGAAGTGAGGCAGTGCGAGTCTTACCTTGAGAGGAAGCTCACGAAACGAGAGGCCATCGTGTTTGCGAAGCGAATCGCCCAACTCGCCGGCTGCAAGGGCTTAAAATAGTTGGAGCGGCTCGAGGTTGGAGTTGGAGTAGGAGAGAGGAAGCGGATTGGTTCATTGATTTCTCAGGCTTTTCATATTAGGCGCGATTTCTCAGAATATGCGCTTCTGATTGGGTAATCAGCGATGACCCCTTAAGAGAACGGAAAACCAATCATTGCGTTTAGATCTCGCCTGGACGTCGATCATGCGAAACTAGAAAAAGCTTGCCTGCGCAAGGTCCTGCTATGGCTATAGAGTGGCCCCCGAACGCTATCGCAAAGGGCCTTAAGATACAGACCTAGTTTACCTAACTCCAGGTCTAAAATAGACCATTGAAACGAATCGGACTTGATCTATTTAAGGTGCATTTGTTTCTCGACGGAGGCCTCTTCATGTGAGTCAAGCTAACGCGGAGGTCCTGAGTTGTTGGTACCGTGAGTGACTCGATCCCGTTGGCATGAGGCGTGCTCCAAGGGTTTCACCCTTGCTATCAACCTCATGGTTGAATGGTCTCGACTAAATTTCGCATTCGACACTCGTCGAGGAAACAGTCATTCTCTTCTGTGACGAATTCCATGTTGTCATAACGGCCATCGGTCCGTCAGCGAGCGTCGAAAATAGTTCTCTGTCCTAGCGTCCGTGCAACATGTGCATTCACATGCGGGCGCAGTGGCCGTCATTGCCCTTCCGCGGCTCTATCTTTACCAACTTCAGGGCCTCGTTCTAGCTGCCGGGGCCTGGTCCGGATATGCTTAGGAGTTCACCCAAAAGGGTATATCCAAAGTGCCACCCAAGCAAGATAATTTGATCAGGTCAAGGCGCAGTCTTGTAGTGCGTTTTCCAGGGCTTGGAGCTCCAGGCCGAACTCTCTTCTAAGCGCCTCCAAAGCGGAATGAACCGTCCGGCCGTACACGCAGACAGGCATAGAAAGCCAGAATCTGGTTGCCTCTGCGATTGTGGGCTTCTTCTCTTTGGCGTCGCCGCCCGGAGGAAGCCACTGAGAGAGTGATGGCGATGCTCCCTGTATGATTTCCCTGCTCAAGGATTTTAAGTAACTTCCGGCGGTGAGTGGCGTCGACGTCACCGGGGGCGAGGAAGGTCATGCATGTCGCGCCGAAGCGTGGAACCCGTCAGAGACTTTCTTGTGATGCCAGTCAAGAAGCTACTGCAGAGCGCACGCGCAGGCTCTAGATCGGCCGAGTAGTTTTTCTAGGCGCCTTGATGCTGTCTCTAGTTGCCATTAAGGCCACGTGCTCATAACTCGGATCGAAAAGAAATGGAAAAAAATTTCAACGGTTTGACCCGCCTCAGTTTTTGAGTCACACCTTGGCTGTGGGCCATAGAGACCTGGTTTGCAACATGGCGTGTTAAGTTTTAACCCGGGAAAAGCTAGCCGCGCCTCCATGCGTGCTTAATTGAAAACTGGTCGATGACTGAGAGGGGGTTTTCATTCTTGAGCTTCTTAGGCTGGTGGGCCTTTCGAAGGATATGTGACGGACCGGACCGGGGAGCATGAAGTGACCGAGCGAGGCGGTCAACTAGCTAGCTAGCAGAATACAAGGGACGACCCCTTGAATCATGTGACAGATAATTGGCAAAAACCCCAATGCAAGTAATTCATTCCATCACGACGCATTGGGGGGATCTGCGCAAGTCGGGCACTTTCGCCATGTGGACATGTGGAGATTAGGGTGAACTAGTAGTGACGGTGCTCGTTGAGACGTCGCGAAAAGGTTTTCCTCTGATCGACATCTGCGCTCCTCTCGCCCTCCCGGCCCCCCAAATGATGGCACCGACGATCATCGGTTGTCTTATCGGGCAACCCGAGAAAGCTTCACTTTCCAAGGTTCCTACACGCTATACACATTGCATGGCTCCCCGCAAGCCCTGGACAAAAGCCGAGATGTAGAACTGTACTGGTAATGGGTATATACAGCCAAGACTACCGACAGCCATGGGGCTTTTACTCCAATGTTTTTTCGGCACGCCGCCACGCCTTTTCCAATTGGTTTGATAGGAGCTTCCTTGGCACCGAGTAAAGTAAGCCTTCTGAGGTGACCACAATCCGAAGCGATTCTGAAAATCCCGCCATTGCCGCCCCAAGCTCAGCTTTCTTTTCTTTCTTTTTTCCCCTTCTTTCCGATGTAGGAACCGTCGACCGATGCGGGCCTTTCTTGTGAGTGTGGGGGATAACCGGGAATGCCTGACCTAATGACGTGCGGGACCCCTGACCGAGGTGTAGACATGGACTTAGACTATGCAGGTAACAAACTCAGCTCGATAGCTACTTTAGGATTCTGGGCGTCGCCGGGGATGCTTAATTATTACCTAGCTGGGCTTTACCTTGTTAGTGCTCGCATCGTCAAGCAAGGGTCTGGCCCTGACCTAGCGCCCTCGCACGCCGAGGTGTGGGAATTCTCTTTCACCAAGTGGAGGAGGGAGGGGCTGCCGGCCGACGTACGGCAGATTTCCGCAAAACGGCCCCGAAAGTGACTTTCCTTTCTCCTTGATCGAGGGGATTGCCTATCTCCCCCTTCCAACTACCTACCTGCCTAACCTAGTCGAGCTTCCGATTAAGCCCAACTGGAGCCCGTGATTCGTCTGTCAAAGATAGACCGCGTGCTTGTTAGTTTGTTTGCCAAGGTTATGCGAAGACAGACCGAGCTGCAAAGCGAATGGCTAGGAAAGGAATTGGTCCTCCCCCGCTCTGAGAACCCCTAACTCAGTAGGTAGCCAAGGGTCCACAATGGCGTCAATGGAGCGAGCGACGCGGCCACGAATGCGCGAATGTAATGAAGGCAAGGCAATAATCTTGAAGCGCATTCGTTAGTGTTTGATTCGATTTCATATGATGCTATTTTTTATCTAACTGGCTCTCGGGTTTTAGTCCACGAAGAGTCGTAAAGAGGCGGGAAGCAATCGAGCGGTGCGTTCCCTATGAAAATCCCAGGGGCTCTCTCTCTTCCCAGAGTAATATGCACACCTATCCAGAACCATTTACCAAAAGAATATCTGCCCAAAAATGGCGCTGAACGGCCCCCAAAACTCCCGTCTCCCACATGCAAATGGTATATAGCGTAAGATTGACCGGTCAACCGACCGGTGCCATAGTTGAAGCAGCAATGAATACGCGGGAGAAAGAGGAAATTGTCGTCCCCTCGTAAGCCATGATGATTTTCATATCTCCCCGTTCCCCGCAGCCTGGCCTGGCTGCTTTACTGCATGCATTAAAATCCCATGATGTCCAAAATCCAGGTGTCGTTTCCAGTTTTGCCTTGCGGCGATCCTCTCTCTCTAAGGGTATAATCCGAGTCCTTTAAAGGGGTATATTATAAGAATGTAAATGTTCAGCCCTAAGGCTTATGCGAAGGGGGATGGTAAATGCCTGCATCACCTAGAGGCCAGGTGCAGTAGAGGGGCGGAGATACCAGCTGCTTAGCAACCATCACCCTTCAAGACCAGCTGTGAAAGATACGATGGAGGCAAGCTAGATTAGCAGGTGGTCCCAACCCCTCATTTGCATAACATCTCGCCAGGAGATGTATTGGGCCTCCGTTGTCCCCGTCGCATTGGGCTTCGGTTGGCTGTTGTCAACCTGTTGCCAGACTTCATGTAGCAGCGAGACAACGCCACCAAAGCTGCCAATGTTGGCGGCTTCGCCCAGCTGTGCGACACGGTCACTGAAAAAGTGCCGGAATGACGAGTTCAGGCCGCTGACTGATCCGCCGATGAGGTAGACCCAGGCAAGACTTCGGTCGAAGCCACCAAGTCCCGACGGAATGTGTTGGAGCACGTGTGTGAGCTTCTCGACAAGGCCAACGCAGCTAGCCTGGCTTGGCGAAAAGCCGGGCACTAGACTGCATAGGTAGATTCGAGCAGCCAGTCGGAATGCACTTGTGATGTTCTTGCTCAGCTGTTTAGGACTTAGTGTGCCATTGGCATTGTAGGGCATCTTGGGTTCGGTGTCGCCCATCTCTGTCAAGCTGATCTGGTCACCAAGAGCGTGAACGTGTTGGCAGAGGCTGATGTCGTCCATGCCATCTATCTTGAGCGCCTCGAGACAGGCAATCTCCGAGATGAGGTACATGACATGGTCATCACATCCCATTAGCTCGCGGAGTCCAAGGGAAGAGTTGGTAGTCGAAAGGTGCTTGTCGCGATAAGCGTGCGCAAATGACGGCGCACATCCCTTCATGGTCGCGCCAAGAATATCAATCCACGCAGTCAGAGTCATGTTGAAGGGAGTCTGTGTTTGGTGATCATTCGGCTGGCACATCGATTGCGGTAGGCCGAGCTTCGTCACAAGCGACTTCACCGCCTCGAAGTGTTGGTGCCAAGGGATGTCGGGCAGCGAGTCGTCGTAACGTCCGGCGGAGCATTGAAAGAAGATAAGGCCTAAAGTTGCTTCAAGGATCTGTTGGTGGTCCTCATCCCTATTTAACGCCTCACAGAGAGCGAGGATAGTGGCGTGGCGGTGTCGCATGATGTCATTGTCAATCTCCTCTCCTTGGATGTTCATGGTCGCCTTGTAATGCTGAGCGGCACTCATAAGGCAGCAGTGGAGGTAAGCCTTGTTGCTTTGCAAGGCAGGGAGAACGAGGTCGGAGCCGAATGACCCGTGCTGGTTCGTCTCCAGGATGGGAAAAATGGTTGGCAGCACAAATTGCATGAAGTGGTCCAATAACCGTTGGTCAGCCTCATCCAATTCGATATCGACCTGTCGCGAAGTCGTCGCGGGCCCATGAGCGAAATCGAAGAAGTTGCAGTTAAGTGTCTCTTCAGCCAATGACTCTCTCCGCTCTTGATAAACCTGCTCGGTCCATTCACCATCGAAAGGGTATGAGGAAAGGACGGTTCCAGGCGGCGGTGGTGTATGATATGTGCTAAACGTTGAGATGGTGGACTCTCGGATGGTTGGCACATCATTCACAAACATTTGTCTCTCCGTCTTGATATCGACCTCGTAGGGGGGCATGGAGAACATGAGATCCGAGTGGCCCGGATGTATTTGCGGCGTATAAGCGCCATAGTCGGCCACATGTGGCGAGGTGTTAAAGTTAAAGGAGAAGTGCGAGTCGATGGATGCCGACCTCGTGCGATCCAAGGGGTCCGAGAAGGTTGCAGAGGTGGGAAGAGAGTGCGATAGGCCCGGCGGCGAGCTGACTGAAGTTTGAATGGTATGCGAGGCCTTTTCCGAGAGCTTCTTGCGCTTGATGATCATCTTGATGTCGTCCTTGTGTTGCCTCCTCGCATCGTTGTTGCTCCACCACATTGGCCTCTTATACTCACAGACTAGGCCGAGATGTTTGCATGCTGTGCACATGGGAGTGCCTTCGTCGCACTTCTTGCGCCGTAACCTGCAAGTATAGCAGCCTAATTGAATGATATCAAGTTAGCGGACGGTCCTTTGGGTTGACCTAAACATATAGGTCGGGGTGGACCGTGCAAGTGGTAGGCGGCGCCCGTAGTAAGTCAGCCTATAAAATGGGGGAGGACAAACCTGTTCTTGACCGGCGGTGCATCTGTGCCTTTGTTTTTGTGCTTGCATTGTTGTTGCTAGGCTTCGAAGCAGCCTTGGGCTTGTTTGGTTGCGCGATGGCCATGTTGACTGCTGTTACTCTCGTGAAGTCTTCCCGAGGTTGGTGGTTGGGGGGTATGGTTGACATTTGTATTATGCTCGAGGCGACTAGGTACCTGCGTTGATCTCCAAGCAGTTGACCGGGGTCTTCCGGACTAGTCAAGCCGAGTAAAAGCGGGAGGAGCTCAGACGGGGGGGACGGGGGGCCAGTCCAGGTCCAACCCGATTAGTTGCTAGGGTCTCGAGAGCAAAAAAACCCAACAAGTGCCCAGAGACCAGTGATTAGTGAAATTCGCCCAATATCCAAGAACTCAATTCCGGGGTATTATAGGCGGTAGGTGGAAATGATGGTATGTGAACCCGAACCAGTCGCTGAGTATTCCAATATCGCGCAGGGTGTCGAGAAAATTAGATTATGTACGTATTCCGGTCGAATGAATGTCGAAGCAAGTGCCAGCTTGCCGTTTACCGTATAGAGGGAAAAGGGGGAGGTAGGAGGCGGAGGAGAGAGGGAGAGGGAGAGGATGTTATTTGGGGGAAACTGGGACGACACCTGGGACTCTTGCCTTCAACATCTACGAGAGGCAGGATGTTTAGCTTGGAGGTGTTGAAGGCTTATATCGTAGCCAAATTCAGATCGGCCACATCCACATGGTGCATCTTGGAAAGCAAGTTCAAAAATAGAAACAGCCAAAAGTTGGGCTAAATTGAATTTAGCCCACTTGGTTGGCGACCAAATTAGCAAAGAAAGCCGGATGCAGTATGGCTGCGCTTGGAATATCGAATGGTTGGTCGCCTTGGGGGGTTCCATTGTAATCAGGTGGAGAATAATGAGATATCATCCAGTCAACTTGGAGCATCCCAAAGTCCGGAAGACCTTGGTGCAGACCTACAGAAGGACCCATGTTCCCATATCTTGGCCCTGCCGATGTGATCACAACGCCAAAATGCACGCACAGGGATAGGGCATCCGCTCCACTTCCTGTGCTAATGAACAAAGTTCCCGTCTTACTTTCCACAATTGATATTTCTGTTGCCAGATACAGACAAGCACCGTCTTAGATCACTGTGTAGTAGTCTTTTTTCGGCCGAAGGGCTAGCGGGCAGAATGGGAATGGAATACATTGGACGTATGGGTGGGCATCTGAGGAATTCTACTAGAGATGTAGACGTATCCACCTATCGTGCCTTAGGAAAAGCGTCGAAGGGATCGCGTGCAATAGGTAGAACTACAATCGCTAGTTAGCAAAACCAGGGCATACCATGCGAGTCGGCTTAGCCCTAACGAAGGGAGGACTCATACTTTATCAGCTCAATGTCTGCCACGTGCCCCGGATAGCTTAAATCGGCTTAGCACTACTCAGGTGAACGGTCAAAACAATGATACAAGAGGCTTTCCTCTCGAAATGGCTTTACACTAGGGGGACTCGGTTGGGTGCTCGTGCTTGTTCGTAGTGCGCACGCCGTTCCCTTAGAACACACTGTGAAATGTATTCCTCATCCAGTCATAAGCTGACCAGTCCCTTAACCCCCTGCTTGGTTGATTTCCCTACCGCCGAGGACCCATGTAAATAACCCCGTTTAGTGCTGCGGAGCACGAACCAATTGACGGGCTGAATCCCGCATCTCACAACGGGCCGCTGCTGGCGCTAGTCGACTGAAGTATAATTGAACCTCGAATCAATGGGCTTATCCTCTATTTTGCCAAAGTCCCCCACAATTTCTCGTTGGCGCTACGCTATCGAGTCCAACCAAAGCAGTGCGACATTTCCACACCCCATGTTACGTGGTACGAGCCTGGGATCCGAAATACCTTACACCTCATTTGTTCGGCGACCACTTATGTTGTACCGAATGTCGATCTCGTCGGGAGCGGTACTTTGGGAAGGGACTCGAGGTCATGCTGCCCTTACACGTGCAGTTGGTCGCTCCTCTTAGGACCTTGCCCTCTTACGGATCAAAACATAAATCGCGCTGGAAGTGGTCCATACATATCCATTGGCAATTGTTTTCCTGATATAGATTGGTCTTCATCGCTAGACATCTACAAATAATTGTCTGGTTTATCGGCCAGAAAGGCCGTTAGAGTATCTGTTGACTAGTTTGTTTTAAATCGGCGCCGGTGTTCGTGGCTCTCGAGTCTCCAATAATCACGCAATGCCACGATGTGCGGGATAATGAAGCTCATTTCAGCTCGGGCCAATTATGCACGGTTTCTGTTTTGAGGAGCAGTTGTATGGACGACTGGGCAGCGTCGGTTGACGTGGGCTTTAATACTTGATATGCAGCTTAAACGACTGCCGCATCATCCATCCTTGTAACTTGGAGATGGCCATACAGACGGCTCGCATACGACCAAAGTTTGTCCAGCTTCCGTACTCTTATAGTACATCGTCGAAAGGTGGGACACAGATGTGTGCTCCGCAGGAAGAAGCATACTAACCAGCAAACTTCACCTCGGAAGATCAGCGGAATGTAGGTGAGTATCCTACATCGCACACTAAATTCATTTGCATCTCAATAGTAAGGTGCCAGGATACAGGGATTTGATGAGCGGGGGGCCGGGAAGCTGCAAGCGTAGCTGGTGTGGCTGGCCGAGGACCGCTCGACATCGATGCTACCAACCTTGCCCTTGATGCTACCTCCCTTGCCTACAGGCTGCACATGCGTTGAGGCGCGTGACACAGGGCTTTCATCCAAAGGGCCGGAAGATGGGGGGGGGGGCGTTGTCTCCTTTTGGGATTGTCCTTGGCAGCCAACTCCGGCAGCTGCCTGGCTACTGAGCTTTTCGACATGATGCGGCCAGCCTATCACCACGAGGCCCCGTCTCCTTGTGGGTTAATTTACCCCAATTCTAAATTTAACCCAGTTATTGCCCCTGTCAGACTCGAGCTCTTCTGGGCTAATTATGTCGCTTTTGCTTACCTTGTCCCGTGGCTCAACTCGGCATAATGCTGGGCCACAAAGAAGATCAAAACAAGGCAGGGCGAGATAAGATAACTTACCCGAGCACAGGCCTCCGTAACGACCCAATGTTCGCCACAAGGCGGGTATTCCAGGCAGCCCAGATATCTTGTTGAACAAAGCCTCGTTAACCTTCAGCCTAGGTCGACTGACGTAATTACCAAAAACTGAACCCGCTAGCCCTGTTGACAGACTGCTAAAATGAGGGTCTGCGTGTGTCAACTTTCGGGACGTCTTCATGGTAGGTAATTAACTCGAGAGAGTGCTAACGTATATTCCTTCCACCTATGCCTTGCACTACAACATGCCTTCAACTGCCTTGCTATTTACGATAGGATGTTTACTGAAAACCAGTACCATAGCAACGTCGGCATTACGTGAGCTTGGCAAACATATTCTTCAAGATGCGGCGATTGCCTCTTTAGAAAACAGAACTGGGGTGAAATAAAGACTCGGTATTTCCCTTGCAAGTCCACAGCGCATTCAAGTGAATCCCTGCAAATCAGGACAAGCGTTTTCTTGGCATGTGATCAGTAACAAAGACGATCTCACTTTGCTGGTTCGTGAGCCCCCCTTTATATACAATGCCCTTGACAAATTCTCTTAAGACCCCTAGCCTATCACAGTGACAAGTGGAGAGTGATAGTAATATTAACTGAGCGGGCTCCACATCTGCCCAAGAGCTACCGGGGGGTGCCAATGCTGTGCTGCAAAGTCGGTTAGTTGGCATGCAGTCGCGAAATCTTTCCTGTCCCGCCCGTCTACCCCCATTTTGCTTGCAGGATAAGGTTGCATAAGCAGGCATGTGTGGACTGATTTCTTATGCGTGTCCCTATGCTAATAAATTAAAAAGGTGAGTTAAGCACTCTCATTCATGTGCATCAGCCTCGCATTGATTTGCCCTTGGTTCATGTTCTTAAAAAAAGGTATCCGTCATACAAAGACTTTGATCGAATAGATGACCGCGGGGGGGGGGGGGGGGGGGTTTTTTT